>QLON01001923.1:0-41631 GCA_003313675.1 Termitomyces heimii | reverse complement strand
ATTTCTTTCTCAACATTTCTTCTATATAGCCTACCTTTCTTATTAAAGAAGAACTGAATAACAAAATTCTTAAACTTTTCTATACTAGAGCCTTATAAGTTTTTAAGCTCTGAATTTAAATTTTATAGCCAGCTTTTAATAATTAGTAATAAGCTATTTCATTCTTTACCCTCACTATATTTTCAATATTCTAAATAAGTCTATACTTCTTCTACATCTTCTTTTTCTAAGCTCTTTTTGAGCAATAGTAGTATAAATATAGATAGTACTGCTACTAAATTCATTTTAGAGATCTATGATTGATGCAAAGCTGCAGGTCTAAGATCTTTTTTTTATACTTTAGCTTACTCAAGTTCTTTACTAAACTGTGAAATATTAGTAGCTACTATATATAAATAGCTATTTTTTATATTTATTTAGTTTGCAAACTTTTTTTTAAGGGCTTTTTCTCTTTTCATTCTGTTACTTTATTATTCTTATTTGAATATTTAAAATACATTGACTTTGATTCATCTATTAACTCTAGATCAATTGGTGAATACTATTTATTTTAGGTTACTTTAAAAGATTTTGCCTGATACATGCCTTAGTGTAAAATAATAAAGAAGAATATTTTCTATTCATTTCATAATAATAGCATTAGGGCCTACTCCAGAATTGCTTAGCATTCTTTTCAGATATTTGACATCTATCTCAACCACAAGTTTTTTATAATCAACCAACTAATATTTGTTGGCTTATAAAACTTTGAACAAAGTAAAAAACTCTCTTTTTAATTGTAAAAAGCAAGCCTCTCTTTCATTCAAAGTAATAAATCCAAGCTTAGCACAAGTGTGTTGCTTTGAGTTATCAGCTGCTTCTTAAAAGATTTCAAATCCTACTGCATCCAAGAAGTATCTACTGAGAGCACTACTATATTTTTTAACTCATAATAAATAGATTCCAGAAAAGCACTTTTAAAGAGTAGCTTCTTTAACTCTGCCATTGCTAGTTGTTGTTTTTTACTTTGTCAAGGAACCATCCATTTAGAAGTCTCTTACTCCATGTTTTCTTCTAATTTTTAAGCTTTTTTACTCTAATTCACCTACTATCAAGCACCTTTAATTTTATCTTTATTAATACATTTTTGGATTTTTCTCTGCTAGCTGTATAACTGAGCCACAACTTCTAGAGCTTGCTTTTACACATCTCACACAAATGGCACCTTAGCTTGTATTAACTTGTTAATAAGTGCTGCAATCTTAATATAATTTTTAATGAATATTCTAAAAGTACCACATATCTTTAAGAATAAATATACTTTTGATACATCTCTATAATCTTCTCAGCCTATAATAGTAGCAAACTGTTAAAAATCTTTTAGTTTTGTTTTTTATAGGAACATTTATATTTAACTATTACAATTTTCATTTGCACAAACTACTGATTTCTTTTTAAAAAAAGTACCTCCTACATATTTAATTCTTTATAATACTCTGTTCACATTGTACAAGTATCTCTATATAAATCTTTTAATGCCTAGATTTTTTGGAATAACTTCCTGACTGCTATTTAATAGCTCATATTTATGAGATGAACTTCTAATTGATATATTATCAATATATGGCCAAGTAATATATAGTATCTTATTGTTTAAGATAAAAATAATATCATTATAAAAGATAAGCATTGAATTGGTCTAGCCCATTAAAAAAAGGTGTTTAAAAGGTGGTGTAATCTCTTAAGCTCACATCTAACACTATTTCATTATATTCCATATACAAATCAAAAATATCTCTACAAGTATAATTTGCAAAATAACTAGCTAACTTCTTAGTTGCTAAAGGCAAATCTGAGTAAGCAATAGTAACTTTGTTTAGAGGTTCTAAACTGTGAACTATTTTTAAACTCTCACTATCTTTCTTCAATACTATAAACTACTAAGAGTAGTATGAAGAATTGGAAAGTTTATAAACTCCTGCCTCAATCTTCTGCTATATTATTTTATAGATTTTATTGCAAAGTTCTGGAGCAATAAGAATATTCTTTAGTATCTAAGGGGTTATAAAGTATTACTAACATCATTATGAAAGGAAAAAATTTCTCCTTAAGCCTTTTTCTTTAAAAACATTCTATACAAAAGCTTCAAAATAGCTTTTATCTTCTCTAGCCATAAGAAACTATTATTACTTAATTAATGATTTTCTTACACTTAACTGTATACCTTCCTATTAGTTTAAAATCTAGTGAATCTCTAATAATACACTTCTTTAAAGTTTCTAATATTGGTTTAATCTTTTTAGCCATAAATTTGTATTTTTTTAAAAATACTTGAGCAATCTCCTCCACACCTGCTTTTAACTATAGGCTCTCTTCTAACACCTCTTTAACAGTATCTGATATTTGAAACATTTATTCATTTAGATATGCAGATAGTATTCTGCTCTTTTTCTCTATACTTTTTGGTAGCTAAAAAAGCATATAAATATATATTTTTCAACTCTTTTAGAGTAAATCTTTTATGTTTTATAAAATATCCAGTCACTATTATTTCTCCTTTCTCAGTCTTAGCTAGATTTACTACTACCTCTCCCTAATCTTTAACTAGATTATTGAAACTTAAAAATTTGCCTCATTATTAGTATCCACCTTTGGTACTTTTTCTCTTTCAATAGTAGGCAGAGCTATCCAGCATTTAGTATTTGCACTTCCATTCTGCAAGTTTTGAATATTGCTTTTTATCAAAGTATCAAAAAAATAGCCTAATAAGATAATATAAGCTAGCTTTGCAAAAATATACACTTATAAATAAATTGTAAACTCATCTGCAAAAATAAATAGTACATTTTTGGCTAAACTAATTGATCCATTTACACTTGCTGATTAGCACTCTTTATTCTAAACTTTATGTTTGAATCTTAAGTTAATTCTAAATGCAGAGCTTCTCTCAATTCCATATAAACTATTTAAAAACCAATGTTTAATATTGCTTCTACTTTTTCTTTTCTATTAATAAAAGAGTTTAATAAAAACTTTAAAATTTGCAACCCCCTAGCTATATAGGCTACTACTAACTTTTTTTCTAAAGGAATATTCTTCAAATAGATAGCTACACAATCTTAGTAAACTATAGCTCTAATAAGTAATTCAGTTTGTATCTTATCTACAATATAATAAGTTGCTACTAGCAAATTATTAATATCTACTCTCTTAATAGAACTCCAATCTCTAGCAATTTGTATGTGAATAGCAGTCCTTAGAACCTTAAAGTCTTTGAGCTTAGCATTAAATGGAGAGGACAATTTTTGTATTATTGCTTTTTTCAGACTATATGCTATTTCCAATAACTCTTTAGTTGTAATAAGCACTAATGATTTTATCATTTAAATTTCTTTTAATTTCTTGAAGGAAACTCTTTACTGTATCTTGCATAGCTACTCTATAGTCCTTATTAAGAGCTAGCACTTTCTTAAAAAGTAGTTCCAATTTTAATGCAACTTTAAATAATGTTACCAAAGTATTTTTTTCTTTCTATGTTTTTTTAAATAGTTTCTCAAGTAGCAAAGACATTCTAAGTAGAGGTGTTTTTCTTCTTGTAACCTTTTTTGAGCTCTTTAAAAATCTTTAAAATTGTTTTATTATATTTTTTTCAGATTAACTATTCTTCTAGTATTGATTAATAGTAAAAGTAAATCAGTTATCTTATTGAAATTTTTTTATAGCTTCACAAGTCTATCAGAATTACTATGCTGAATCATTTCTAATATATCATCTCTAATGTCTCTAATAGCATTTACATAGGCAGAATAAGTAAAAACTTTCAAAGTATTATTTGTTGACCATTTAAAGTACAAGCTTACTTATTTGTCATGTAATTGAATTATTTTATTATAAAGTAATATACTAGCTAGTTTTCTAAGTAGAGAAAACCTGTTAAGCATTTTAGTTCTTCCTTCTATTAAAATAATCAATTTTTATGTATATCTTCTTTGACCTGCTTATATTTAGCAATTTTATATCTAAAATTCCAGCAATAGAAATAATAATTCTATCCTCCTTGCATTAAAAAAGAAGCTAAGTCAAAATCAAGTCACTTTTAACAGTTTTTAGCAAAAGTTTATTTTATTTAAATATCTTATCTCATTGTTGAGACAAATATATCAATAAGAATAACTGTATAGTATTTCTGCCATTAATTCTAATCTTCTAATGGGAACTTTAAAGATTGTTCAGAAGTGGAAGTCTAAAGGTGTTGAAAGGCAAAAAGGAAGGTTTTCCAATATTACTTCTATTCTTTCTTTTAGTATATAGTATTCTAATGCATGAAGTAGAAGAAGTTGCAAATAGCTAATCAATACTAGGTGAGGCTTGTACATATTAATAATTATATTTATTTTATAACATCATTATACTTTTCTAAATAGGGCCACACCAATTTCCACTTTTTTTCTTTTAATTTCTGACATTACTAATATAATTACTAAGATTACTAAGCTTCCTTGAATAAAATACAATATACTTGCAATTCTATATAAATTTTAGCACTTTAAACTACTGCTGGATTACTTTTGACATTTTAAACACTGCTTGCACAATTATCTTATAAGACTTGTCTTTTGCATAATTGTCTGCTGCTTAATATTGCTACTACTTGATTATCTCTAATACATAATTATTTTCAATGCCTAAGATATTTTATAGATATTTAGAAAAAGCTTCAATAGTCAATATAATTAGTAGTTTTAATATTACTAACAGTCATCCAGTTTTCCATCTAGCTTCTCTTCATTCTTGTCATTTCTCTATTTTTAGCCTATTTATCCTTAAATCAATCTTTTTTCACTTTATTTTAACTTTTCTTTATTTTATTTTGTCTTTTCTCTATTTTCTCAACTTTTTTTAACTTTTTTTAGTCCTATTAAGTTTTTATTTGATTTTTCAGCCTTACTTGACTCAACTCAACTCTAACTTTCTAATTAACTTTGGTTTATTTTCTTTCTTTTCTATTTTCTTTTCATTATTTTTTTCTTTAGTACTTTTAGCTTCATTTCAACTTTTTTTATTTGTCTTGACTGTGTGTTTCTTCCTTCTCTTCTTTATATTATATATTTTTATCTTTTTTTCTCTGATTTTCTCCCTTCATTTTTAGTTTTTCTTTTACTAATTATTTTTTAGCTCCTTTCTTTTTTTTTATACTTAAAACTCCAGCACCTACTTCTTGGCACTTATTTCTTGCTCTATATGAGTTTCCTCTAAAAGACTCAACTAGTAAGTTTTTATTTAATAAAATGAGCTTCTAAATTAGCAAAATTTAATAATTTAAAGAATTTAGATAAATTCAGTTATTATATTTGTACTTGGATGCTAGAACTGTCCACAATCATAATACTAAAATATTTCATTCTTTATCTTGATTAAGGCTGCCTTTGCCTTATCCTGAGCTATCTTTATATAGTTTATAAATTCATTTATAGCTTTATTATATAAAGGCCAAGCTTAGAATTTAAAGCCTATACAAAGGTAATATTTAATAATATTTAATGTCCAGAAGGAATGAGAAGATCTATATAACACTGTAAACATATTTGTTATACTAAAACTCTATGTTTAAAAGTAGCTCATCTATTTTGATATTTATTGCAAAATAATGAAAGATACTATTTCAATTCCTGATTCACCTATTTTATTTAGCTATTGAACTAGGAATAATATACCATACATGTGTAAAACTTAATGTTTAGTAGTCTCTAGAGCTTTTATGTAAACTTTGCTATGAATTGCAGTCTTTAGTTTAAAATATATGCTTTGAAGAGTCTATAAAACTTTTAGATATTTTTCTAATATAAATTAGCTGCTTTTATAGCAGAGCAGACGATATATGTTAAAATAAAGTATGCTTACTTTTTGCAAAAGTCTATTACTACTATGATAGCATCATACTTATATATATTAGAAAATTCTACAATAAAGTTCACAAAAGCCACACTTCATTATTTGACTTAGATAAATAGAAGATGAAGCTAATTTATAGATATCTATATATTATAATATTTGAAGCCATTAGTAGTTCTAAGATATTAGCTCTAAAGTCTTTCATTAGCTAAGCTGTCTTAGTGCTACTCAATAATTTTAGTAGAGCTTTAAATATTAAAAATATAAACATAGCTTTAAAAGGTTAGAAAGCCATTCTCAAAAGTCCACTTATCTGTATATATTGATTCAACCTCTATTGTGAGTCCAGACTTCAAAGCTATAATAGCATTGCTAATTAGGTCTTTATATTTACTCTTCTAGTTACTATGCTAAATGTTTTAAAGTATGTTAACTTCTACTTCTTATATTATCATTCTCTCTATAGCTCAAATCACAAACAGTTTTAGATGGAAAAGCATAATGTTACTATTATCACTATTTTCTATTTCATAGTTTACTCTTTTAGATAGGGCATTAAATTTTCCTATATCTCAGCTAGATTTATAATGCAGGAAGAAGTCAAAGTTAGCAATGTACAAAGACTAGTAGGCCTATCATTAGTTGAGCTTCTTGACTATCTGAAAGTACAAGTTCTTATAGTCTATCCAGACTTCAAACTTGTATCAAGCTTCTTTCAAAAAGTAGTGCCACTTCTTTAGAAATTGAATTATAATTAGCATTTTTTTATTATAGATCTTGTAGTTCTACTCCACTGCATTGAAGCTCTTAGAGTAAAAAGCTATAGGATGCAACTTTCTGTCCTCTAGAGACTGCTATAATAAAATAGTTTTAATAGCAAAATTAAAACTGTTTGCCTTAATTTAGAAAAAGGAGTCATTATATAGAAAAAGAAGTACTGTTGAAGATTATAGCCTGCTTAAGGGTATCAAAAGCAGCCTACTCCAAAGGCCTCCATTGCTATAGCATGTTCTTTGCAGTTAAGTCAAATAAGAAATAAGTATAATAAAAAAAGTCTTTGATAAACCTCTAGTAAAAGTTTATAAATTTCAAGAATGCCTACACCTCTTTTTTATTTCATGGCTCTGGCCACTCCACTATACCTGCCACCTTGACTGAGTTTATCTCTGCTGTCTTGTAGAAGATAAGTCTTGTAGAAGATAATCAGACTTAAATACTCAATCTAAGTTATTTAATTTATACTTTTCTGATTTAAAGTATAGCTAATACTGGCAGAAACTGTAAATGTGACTTTTAGAGGCTATGGCTCAGTCACACAGCTGGTAGAGGGAGATTTAAAGATGTATTAATAAAGATAAGATAGGTACAAATAATAAGATGCTAATTTAGCAAAGCAAAATCAAAAGAAAATAAGTCTAAAGATTTAGAATTATATAACAGTCACATATTATATCACACTATTGACTGATGTGACTAATGTCATGGTAACAGTCACAGTCATGTCACAGTGTGAAATTGAATTATTTTTGATAAAGGCTCTAATAGTTTTTAAAATCTGGCAAAGACTTCAAGAAAGTTTATTCTTACAGTCCAGCTAGTAAGGAGTTTGATAAAGATAATAGAAGATGAATGAATCAAAATAAAAGGCTTAAAAATCAAAAGAAAACATAGAGTAAGAGACCTCTAAAAGAGTAATTCCTTAATAAAAACACTCTAAAACAATATATGTAACTCTATAATGCTCCTTCAATATTTTAGTATAGATGAGGATATTGTTAAGATATATACATATGCACACTACACTTTTTGCAATGCACTTGTTTCTTATTAGATTCTGCTGATTTGGGGGCTCACTCTATTAAGCAAAAACCTACTAGTTGGATTTCACTTAAAACAAAGACTTATACAAAGATCAGAAGTTAATGCTAGAAATCAGTATTAGAGAAATAGTGAGAAAATAAAAAGGAAAAAAGACTATGAGAAGAAAACAGATAATATAGAGAAATAGATATGGAGTTAAGGAGTTTAAAGAAAAAGTAGTGTAAAGAAAATTAGAGATAAATAGTAGAGAAATAGAGTAAAGATGGAGAATACAAAGTTAAGATGAAGGTTGTAAGTAGATAAAATGAAATAGAAGTAGGACTAAACTAGTGGAGAAAAAGATGGAAAAAAACAGAAAGAGATAAACTAATAGTAAAGTAAAAGAAAGAGAAGAAAGTAAAGTAATAGAATAAAGCTGAAGGAAGAAAACTGGAAAGATTTAAAAGATTAGAGTGAAGTTGAGTCTAAAGAAAGAGTCTGTTATGATTTTATCACACTCTTTTAAGTATAATCATACTGACTCTTTACTCCCTTCTTTTTCAATATTTAACCATTACTGATTCAATCACCAAGATCACTGAGCTTTCTTATAGTTACTATTCTTTAACAACTAGACTATGTCTATCTTCTTCAATAGGACCAAATTACTTCTAACACTATGCAAATACTGCTCCGCATAATTACTCCACAATTTCTAACTTTTGTACAATCATTTCACTGCCCAATTTTACTAATACTTAATTTCATCTGGTATATAATCACTTTCAAAGCCTAAGACATCTTGCAGGTACTTAAGAAGGAGCCCTATAGTTGATATGGTAGTCTTAATATTTGCTTATACTTTACTTTTCCATTTTCTCTCAATTTTCTTTATATTTTCTCATTCTCTTTATTTTATTCTATTTCTTTCTCCAAATCAATCTTCTCTTCTTCTTTAGCTCTTTTTTTTCTCTGCCTCATTTTATTTATCTTTTTCATTGCTATTTTTAGCTCTTCAAATTCTCTCTCCACTCTAATTTCCTTTTTCTAGATTTGACTCAGCTCTAACCTTTTTGATCTTTTTAATTTCCTCCTTTTAGTTCTACTTTATTATTTTACCTTCTTTTCTTTCTTCTATTCTACTTACAGCCTATTTTTTTTTGTCTTTCCTTCTTCTCTTTTTCTTCTGGTTCAGTTCTTCTTCCATTTTCTTTACTTAATTTCTATCTTCATCTTAACTTTATACTCTCTATCTTGACTCTATTCTCCTACTTATCTGTCTCTATTTCTATCTACATTACTTTTTCTTTGACTTCCCAACTTCTTTTTTATTTCTCCATATTCTCTACTTCCTCTCTACAATTCACTCTTCTCCTTTATTTCTTACATTTCTCTTAGCACTTAATTTTAGTGCTAATTTCTGGCCTCTATGTGGGTTTTTCTTTTTAGCAAGAGCCAACTAGTAGGTTTTTGCTTAACAGAGTAAGCCTTTAGGTTAATGGAACCTAACAGAGGCAAAGAAGAAAGAGAATGTAAGAAACTAAAAATGAAGATAAAGAGAGATAGACAAAGCAAGGTAGAAACAAAAAAGAATTGAAAAAGAGAAAAGAAATCAATTTAGAGATAGAGGCATAGAAGAGATAAAGTGAATAAAAAAAAGTAGAGACAAGGAAAATTAAAAGATAAGAGAAACTGGCAAAGTATAGCAATATTAAAACTAGTGTACTAACTACTATGCTCCTTTCTAAAGACTTGTAGGATGTTTTGGGCTTTAGGAATGATTATGTACTAGAGAAAATTAAGCATCAGCAAGATTGGGCAGTGAGATTATTGTGCAGAAGTTGGAACTTACAAGCAATCATACTAAGTGGCATTTATGCAGTATTAGAAGTAATTGGGCTCTATTGAGAGAGTTGAGCATAGTCTAATTATTAAGAAGTAGTAATTATAGGGAAGCTTGGTTATCTTAGTGATTGGATCAGTAATGATTGGGTATAGAAGTGAAAAAGGCAGAAGTAATTGTAATTATACTTAGGAGAGTATAGTGGAATTATGACATTTTCTTCTGAAATATATATATTGTTATACCTTCAATAAATATTTAGTTTAGTAAAGTACTACATACTTCAAAGATTATTGACAAGCTCTAAAATGAGAGGGAGAAAGTAGTGGTTCTTTACAGTTATAGCATTAAAGACTTGGTAATTCTAGACAATCAAAGAAAATCATCTTTCTTTTTGATAAAAAAGATAGAAAAGACTATAAAGAACTTTAAAAGCAAATTCAACTAAATTGTAAGTTCTTTCAGAGAAAAGTATCTAGCTTGTCCTACTCTTTAAATGCTAAGAAGTAGACCTTGCAGTTTGCTAAGGCCAATTTAAAAATGAATTTTATGGAATGGTCTCACTATTTATACTCCAGAAGTAAATCAAATAAAATCTTGAAGAACACATTTTTAAAGTCATAAAGATGCTCCAAAATTGCATTTTGAAAAGTTTAAGATTAGAAGTTAGCAGAAAATGCTTGGGCTAGATGTTGAGAAGTAGTCTAACTAGCTCAAATCTTTGCTAAGAATAGAGGCATGCAGCATAGTAGTGAAGATATTATTACTTATATTAATAGCTTTATTTAAAAACTCTGAATCAATCCAAGACTCTTATTTTTTACAATCACACCACTCTTGACATCTTTTTTTTTTTTTTAAATCCTTTATTATGAGCACGAGACGCTTGGTGTCTATTTTGCTCAGTACTACTGACAAATATGGTGTACTACAAGGGCCAGTGAATAACGACCTCCCTACATATGCAGAGAAAGAGCCGTCCAATGTTTCCAAGTGCCGTTTTAGACACTGCCCCCCTGGTAACCCAAGTGGCAATATGTGCATGACTACTGTGGTGTTGGCTTTTGACGGAAGCCTGTTGGATAGGCAGGTGGAGTTGGACAAGCAGCAAGGCTTGATGATTCCACCAGAAGGAGGTTAGCCTGGAGGAGGAGACATAGGAGGCCTAGTGCTATTAGTAATTGAGGAAGGTATAGAGTAGACAGAATGGTAAGGAGAAGTGAAATGTTGAGAACATGCCATGTGAGGGTTTGTCGAGCAGGGTAGGAGTGATCAAGAGGCCCAGTTTTGCAGGGGAGGATCAGGTTGGGGGTTAAGTCAGATTGTGGGCATGGGCTGGAACTGGTGGATTGTGTTGGGCAAATTGTTTGGTAGCATCTATGTAGTGGAGCAAATGCCTGAGGCCTAGAGAGGAGGATAGGAGAATATGAAGAGACTCAGCTTTTTGCTTGAGAGGCCGTGTGAGGTGGATGTGGCATTTGCGACTATAGTGCGGTCATTTGAAGAGGTAGTGTCTAATGGTCTCAATGGTGATGCCCAGACAGTGAGGATAAATGGGTGACTCAGCTTTGCGGATCCTGAAGAGCAATTGATTTAGAGGAATGTGGCCTGTGCACAGTTGCATAAGGAGTGCTAAGTGTCGGCAAGAGAGGTTTTTGATGAGAGATATGTATTTCTTAGAGAGGAGCATCTTGTTGAGATGCTGAATTGCAGGAGCTCAACTAGAGCACTTCCAACATCTTTTCCAGATAGCTTGCATTGCTGTTGTGTGAGCCTGTCATGTCACTGCTATGCTGTGTAGAAGAGGTCTGGAGCAAAGAAAGGCAGGGAGTGCGTGTGAGTCACTAGATGCACCTAGTGCTGCTTCCTTCGCTAATTGGTCTGCTCTCTCGTTGGGTAAGAAGCCCTTATGTCCTGGAGATCAACATATTTGAAGTCTGATAATACCTCACAAATGTGGAACCCAGTTCCTACCGGCTTTGGTTGCGGTCTTCCTTTTTAGAGCATTGATCAGGCAGTCTTGCTTCATATGGAGTTTCTCGGCCGCATTGTGGATGTGATTAAGAAGGTAGTGAGCAGAGTGCGAGCATTGATTCTGAAGGGCACAGACAGCTGCTTGGCTGTCACTGCTAATGAGTATCAGCCCACAGATGCAATGGGTCAGGGAAAGGAGCAGGTGTAGAGCCAGGGCAATACTAACAGCCTATGGAGCCCAGGTGGTACTTTAGCAATGAGATTTCTCTTCCACCTTCAAACAGGACTGCAGAGGCCCCTATTCTGCCTTTATACCCAGATCCATCGCAGAAAATGGCTAGTAGTGCATTGGCAAAAGCTTGTTCAATATGCAATAGTGCAGAAACCTTGGTATTGTCGATGTAGGTGGAGAAGACCAGCATATAGCTTGGGTGCCTGCAATAGGGATATACAGTTTCTATGGTGGGTGGAACTATGCCAGTGAAGGCAGCTAGGTTGTGTAATAGAGCCTGGTGCCTCTTTACCTGACATTTGGCTGCATGTTGAGCCAGTCTGTGAAGGAGGTGAGCAGGAGAAAGCAATGAGATACAAATCATGGCTCTGGTGAGAACTTTGCAGAAGAGTAGGTCGACTGGGAGAATGTTAGCATGGACATCCATGACGTCACCTGCAGTGGTACTCAGGGCTCCAGTGATGTATTTGGTAGCTCTCCGTTGTATGGATACTAGTGCTTTGAAGGTAGCAATGGAGCCACTGTGTCTGCTTCTATTTGGGGGAGAGTCAACACCTGTAAACCATGCGTCAGCAGCATAAGTGATGGCAGGCACAGCCACAGTGTTATAAAGCTGGCACATGTGATGGGGGGGCATGCCACCAGATACCTTTGACAGCCTGGAGACTTGAAGGGTCCATCAGGCTGCTTTAGCCTTCACATACTGAGCATATGCAGTCCATCAAAGTTGAGGGTCAAATATTATACCTAGGTACTTGTACGTCATCACCGTTTTCACTTCTTGAGCTGTAACAGACCCGTTTGTATTGGCATAACTAAGGATAAGTTTGGCTGGCAGAGCATTATGCTGTGAATGGGCAAAGTCTATTAGTGCAAGCTTTGATAGCTCAAAAGGGGAACAGTGGGAGGAAGACCAATTGAAGGCCCTAGATAGTCACTATACCATATCTCTAATCATTGCATGAGTTTTCTGGAAGGTCTTAGCCACTGTCAGTAACATTGCATCATCTACAAAACCGATGGAGGCTTCAGACTTGCAACCCTGGTGTGCTATGGATATCAGCAGAGCGTTATAGAATGCATAGAAGATCATAGACAACAGGCATCCCTGCATAGTACCATTTAGAATCTCAAACCAATCAGAGGTGTAGTCATCAAATTTCAAGTGAGTGTAATGATTTGTAAGCATGCAATCTGCAAGCTGGACAATCCCGCTAGAGACCCCACAGTCCTTCATGTTGTGAATGAAACATTCACAAACAGTGTTGAGGAATGTGCCTTGAACATCTAGAAAGAGGGCCGAGGCCACTTTTCCAGCTTGCCAAGCATCCTTGACCATCTGGATGACCATGTGCATTGCATTGCTAGTGTTATGGCCTGGACAACCACCAAACTGGCCTGGAGGAAGCAAACCATGCTTTTTGGCTAGAAAAGAGAGGTCAGCCGCAACTATGGTAGAGAGAAGTTTACTAATGGTATTGAGAAGCCCTATGAGATGATAGGCCTTGGCTAGACCATAGTCTAGCTTGCTAGGTTTCCTGAGGACCAGCATGGTGGACTTGAGCCAGTTAGGGTGGTATACATCTAAGTCAAACACTGCTTGGTAAATGTAAAAGAGGTAGTCAGTGAGTGTGTCAGCACATTTTTTAAGAACAACATTAGGTATGCCATTAGAGCCAGAAGCCTTGAAGGGTGGTAGACCTGCTATGGCTGACCTTATGCAGTCATGGGAAAAGACAGGGGAATCAGGGAGGGGTCATGGATATGTGCTCTGTGAGATTGTGGGGCATGTGGGGAGGGGGAGGTGGAAAGAATGACTCAGCTAATAATTTGGCTTTCTCTGCATTCTGCGAGACCATGCTAGTGGTGTTGCTTCCTGGAGACCTGAGGTTCAGTACTCTGTCATAGGATAGATCAGTCGAGTCATTTGTGATATAATTGTTAGCAATGTATATTTGTTTGGCATCAATGTTTTCAAGCCACTCGGCCCAGTGTTTGTCCTTGGCTTTCTTCACTGCAGTCGACATCTTATGAGCGAGTCAGGCAGCCTCAGCATGCAAGGAGTGGCTTGGAAATTCATGGAACTTGTATGCAAGATTGCATGCCTGCCAGCATTGGTATTACAATTCCAACAGATTGTTGTTCTACCACCTTTTAGTGAATGGGCATGGGTTTTTTGAAGGAACAATGTCTTCAATGGCTATGATCTCCTGGATGATCCAAGTTAGTGTGGAGACTTTGGCTAGAAATATACTCTCATCCTTCAGTTCCTTGGCCGATGATTCAGCATCAAGTCGGGACTTCAAGGCCTCATTGAAAGAGGACCAGTTGACAGCTCGGAAGTTCTTTGATGGTGGCAAAGAAGCGCATGGTATGGGGAGTTCAATTACCATGACTATGGGGAAATGGTCAGTAATTGGGGGGCGGAGAGCAGCAGAAACATTGCAGGAGATAATGGGACTAGTAGATGAACTTGAGCACCAGACATTGTCTGGCCTAGTCCATCTTCAAGCTACTGTCTGCAGGGTTGGGGTGCCTGGTGGCAGTGCAAGTTCCATGTCCCATTCACCAAAGAGGTTAAGAAGAGGTTGGATCCATGCTGGAGAGTCATTGAGGTGTCAGTTGTTGGGTGTCTCCCAGAGAGGGTGGTGATGATTAAAGTCACCTAGCTACAGAACATAGTCAGCAGGTGAGGGTTGGGTTGTATCCTTGAAAACAGATAAATAGGCAGCGAGAGAAGCTAGCACTCTGTCATGTCCGCAATTGTTGTACATGTTGAAAATCAACAGATAGCCCTGGTTGCTGTGAAAATGAATAGCTGTTATGTCTGTTGAGGGCACTGACAGGACTTTGTATGAGTTAGTAGCAATATTAGTGTTGATTAAGAGAATGGAGTAGGAGCAGGTACTCCCATCTCTCCAGTGGTCAAAGGGGTATATGACTCTCCAGAATTTGGAGGCCTTGATATTACCTATGTGATCAAGGAATGGTTCCTGGATAGCAAAGACATCTCAATCTGCAGGGTTAGCTACATTGATTATAGCAGCCTGGGCGACATTGAACTTCCTTATGTTTTGTTGCCAGATGCGGAGCCTACCGGGAGATGCTGGTGGTTGTCTATTCATTTATAAATCAATTGATTCTGGCCTGTCATTTTTGAGCGTGGATGCTGAGTGCTATTCTGTGAAGTAAAGCCATATTCGTCAAGATTGCTTATGCGATTAAGGATCCTACTGCCTATTGAGGTATGTCGTGGATCCTGTGGCATGGGTGGAGCGGGATCTTCCCTCTGGGGCTGTGCTGCAGTTTCTGGGAGAGGGAGAGGAGTTGGCATCATGGGTTTTGCCAGTGACTTAGTGGATGCAGCCATCTTAAGGGGGGCAGTCACCCATGATAGCAGGTCATTGGTTGGGTAGTATGGCATTCTATTTTTGGGAAAGTGGGCATCAAAGTTCAAGCAGTGCTTGGCAAAGGTTGAGCAGCTTCAGTCTGTACTTGCGTGAGTTGAGTTAACTCTACAGAATACACACCTAGACAATAATAATGTGCAGGTACCCAGTAAATGTAAAGAGGCAGTGCAGTTGGCACAGGCTTCTGGTTCCCGACAGTTGGCCCAGAAGTGGCCATATTTCTAGCACCTGTTGCAGCAGATGGGTTCCCAAATATCCTTCCTGATCACAACCTGTTGTCCCCCTATGAAGATTTTCCCTTAGATAAGGCTGTTGGCAGTGTCAGGGTCATTGTACAAGATTTTGAGGGAGGCAACCAATTGTGTTGAGTGATGCCTGTCAGGGTGCTTGAGTTATTGCACCAAGGCTAAGGAGTTAGCAGACAAATCATTATTAAGTTCTATTGCATGGAGATCAGCCTCATTATTTGGGTCAAAAGAGCTTATGCAGGATATAAAGCGGACTATAACATTGTAAGACTTCCTAATTGCACATGCATTTTCACCAAATATCTCCTAGAAGACTGGAGGATCCCATGCTAGTAGATCGCGGAACCTGGCAGCTGAATCAGCACCTTCAAACTCTATCAGAAATGCACTTTTGCTAGCAATTTTAAGCCCAATGACAAGGGGCTTTTGAGTAGTCTGCATCACCTCTCCATCCTCCGGGGCTGTACCATTGTGCTTGGCTCCTTTGAGGACTTTATTGAGCTTGTTGCAAATTATTCCTATGTTTGCCAGAGTTAGGTCCTTGGGGGCTAGGGGGTCAAAAAGATCAAATTGGATAAGGACCATACAGCTATTGCATATTGCTCTTTGTTGTACTCTAATAAGGTCATTGCCTTTGAGGCCTAGTGCTGTGTCGACTGGTGGAACAGCAACCATAAGGGGAAAATGTACTAAAGCTCATGCGACTAAAGCCCAGGTGCTCAGGTTAGTAAGCTGGTTAACAGAGCTGTTACCTTTGGCTGCTAGCTTGCCAAGTGAGGATGAGACCTTGGTAAGTGAGTCCGAAGTTGCTTGGAGAGCCAGCATGGTTTCAGCACATCTTGAGTTATTGGCTGCTAGGAAATCTACTGAGGAGCCAAGTTTCCTGACAAGGCCCTCAAGGGAGCCGAGTGTCTTTGAGGCTACTGTATCAGCTAGTGAAGAAGAGACCTGGTCAGAGACATCTGCTTCAATAAGAAAGGCTACCGCCAGAGCAGCATTCCTCAAGTCTGTCTGCTTCTGGCCCAGTGCTGCTGTTGCCAATATATTGACTACCTTGGATCTGCTATATGGTTCAGCTGCTAGGATCCATCCCCGAGTCTCAAGCTATTTGCGGGCATCCTGGAGCAATTTGATTGGGCCTGAATCGATGGCTAGGAGGAATTTTATATCAGAATGAGTCAGCAGTGGGCATGGGTGTTTCAGGGTCCCTATGCTGCTGGAGACCCGTGAGGGCAGTCTGGACGATATTCTCAATGTGAGGGACATTGCACAGGGAAGTGAGGCAGTAATAGGAATCAAGGTGAGAATATACTGTGAAGAAGAGGGAGGAGCTTGAATTGAGAGAAAAGATAATGTTGCTAACTATAATCACACAACTGCCAGAACCCTAGTAGAGATGGTGGTGGTATGCAGCCTTGCTCTTACAAGGAGCTCCTCTGCCAGTTGATAGAAAATCCTTGACATCTTTATAAAGGGCCTTTCTATAGAGGGATGTTAGAAGGGAGGAGATTTGAATAGATTAAGATTAGTGAAGAGAAGATAACTTGTTTCATAGCTCTAAATGGTGGCATATTTCCAGACTTAAGTATACTATTCTGCCTTGACTTCTATAGTGCAAGTAAAATACTGCTATAGGCACTGGCTCATATAGACTTAACTCTTTGCCTAGTCTATCTCCAGATTGTGCTATTAGAGCTAGAAGAAGCTAAGGATCATTTTTTGCTTGCCAAAGTTAGTGATAGCAAAGACTATTTATTTTGTATAAAACTAATAGCAAAGAACCAAATCTACCACAAAATAAATAGCATCAGTCTTTTTAGGTATTCCATCAATGTTGGCTTGAAAAAGAGCAAAAACAGGCCTGTAACCTTGCTATTAAAAAGACTACTAATGCTCTAAGTCTGTTGAGTATCTGTGATCTTTAGTTCTACATTGAGGTATAGTGAGTTAGTTAAAAAAGTGAAGGCCACTATGTATTTTTAAAGCAGTTGGCACTCCCAAGTAGGCAATGCAAGAGCTTAATATTTATAAAAGTAGTGATTTTAAGAGTTTAAAGGAAATTTAATATATTGGTGTTTTATCTTAAAAAGTTCAAGGTGGACTATACTGTTTTCCACTTTTTCTTTTTCTGATCTTCAACATCACTAATCCAATCACTAAGATCATTGAGCTTTTTTAAATAGGATACAATGCATTTATAAATCCCATATAAACTTTAGCACTTCAAAATTATTATCAAATCACTTTTAACACTCTAAATCATTACTCATAAGATTATTCTACAAGACTCATCTTTTATATAATTATCCACCACCTAATCTTGCTACTATTTGATTATTTCTGGCATATAATTACTTTTAACCTTTTATAGGTATTTAAAGAAAGCCTTAGTAATTAATATAATAGTCTTAATATTTACAATAGTTGCTCCCAATTTTATTTAGCTAATTCTTGCTCTTTCTACATCCATTTATTTTAACTCTAATCATTTCTAAATTAATTTTCTTTCTCTCTTTTGACTCTTTTATCTTCTTTTATCTTCCATATATTTTCTTGACTTTTTTCAGCTCATTAATTTCCTCAAGTCTCTGTTTTATCTTGCTCAATACTTTATTTAACTTGACTTGACTCTGACTTTTAACTCCATTTAGCTCATATTCTCTTTTTCCATTTTTTTACTTTTCTTATTCTTTTCACCTCTACTCTATTTAATCAATCATATTTTTTCCAATTCTATCTCTCTTTCTTTTTTTATCTGTCTTAATCTTTATATTCTTCTTCTTTATCTCCATCTACTCTATCTCAACTCTCTTTCTTTATTTTAACTCTATACTACTTTCCTTCTTATTCTATATTACTTGTTTTTTCTTCTTTCTCTTGATTTTTGTCTTTTATTTCTGATTCTCTCTTTTATTTATTCTTTTCTAACTCTTCCCTCATTTTCTATATTTAAAACTCCACACTTATCTCTGACACCCACTTTTTTTATTTTATATAAGTCTTTTTTCTTAATAAAACTTAATTAATAGATTTTTGCTTAATAGAGTGAGCTTCTGAGTTAGTGGAACTTAACACAATTGTTATAATAAACAAGCTTTACTGGCTACTTGCAGACAACAACACAATCTAGCACTTTATTCTTTATAAGCCTCTTATTTATTTTGCCTACCTATTCATTATATTACTAATACCATGCTATAGATGAAAACATGCACTCTGTAATTCAATTCTTGTATTTTAACACACCTATACTTTAGAACCTTTTGCATATGTATTAGTATTATAATTCATATATCACAACTAGTTATTTTCTCTGCAAGATACAAGTAAATATTAATAACTTAAAATCATAGCCAGCTTTAAGCAAGAGCCAGAGTGTGTTTCTACTATTACTGCCCACAACTACTTACTCATTAGGCCTGACTTGTAAATAGTCATTGTGGTTGCCACTGCACCTTAATATAGTATGCAATATGCTGATTTGTCAATTGTGCATATTTTTTTCTTGCAAGGCTTTTTCTTTTACAGCCTGCAATTAATTAGCCCTAATTTAAAAAGAAAGAAATAAGAGAACATTATATTTTTATATATTTGTACAATTATCAAAGGTGCAGTGATAATCTTGTGGCTAATCCACTGTTTGTTATAAAAATAAAGTACATTCTAAAAATAGTAAACATACAAATCACAAAAAAATAGATGTATGAGTCTGCAGCACAATTTGCACATCAAAGCTAATAAATGAGCTATTTTTTAACTCTAATCAAGTATTAACTCAATTGTTATAAGTAACTTATAACAGCTTTTGAGATTTTTTTCTTTTGAATAATTGACATTGCTCAATAGTTTTTTTAAGCACATGTGCATGATGTATTCAGTAAGCATTGGAGCTTGAACAGCTTGCCAATAAACTTAATAAGCCCCAGCCCACAATGTTTTGCCTTTTGTGTAGCATGATACTTGTTTAAGTACAGTATAACCTCTATATTTCTCTCTTTCTTGTTAGTAGTATAGACTACTTAGTTTTGGCAGCTTTTTTTGTAGCAGTAGCAGCTATTGAAATTTAACTCCTTCTGCAATTTTGGAAAACAAGAAGAGTTGCAAGATAAAGAGTGTTAGCTAATTTATTAGACTTATATAAAATAGCAAAAGAATTTAGTTTACACTCAGAAGGCCTAGCTTTTAAAAGAAAAATTCTGTGAAGAATGCCATTATGGTACTACTTTGCAGCTGATACAAAAATAAGGAGGTTAAACTCTGGAAAAGTGGCTAAATGCTTCAAAACTAAATATAAGGTAATTTTGCTCAAGAAAGCAGAGCTGCTTGCAAACTTATTAACTTATCCAAACCACTATAACTCTTTAGAGTGTGAGTGCCAGTTCTGCATGGAAATTGAGAACAGAACTGAGTGCTTACACTTATTAATATGCATTAACAGAATAAAAAATATGCTTGAACTTCTCCCAAGCAAATGGAATTTCATCAAGACTCAACTAAATGACTAGTTAAGATAAAATAGTGAGTATAAACAAAGAGAGAACTGTTTTTTCCTTAACCTGAGTTCAACAACAAGTGGGCCACTGGAAAATATCTTCAGAATCTTCACCACATGTTCCAAAATTAATGAAATATACATAACTGATAACTCAAAATATAAGCAAGAAGTGCTTGTAGTGTGAACTTATAGGGTGACTAATAGAAAAAGGAGGATTAATAAACAAAATATAATAGAAGTTGGAGTTTTCTTTGAAGAAAGAGAAAATCTAAGCTGTAGTAGAAAATAAATCAGTGTGAGACCCATTATAAGCATAAGTGCAACCCTACTGGCAATTATATTGGCATTTATATAGTCCAGAACAAGAACTTCAATGAGAGTTATGATTAAATCCAAGGCAGTATATAAATTACTCAAGGAAGGTCTTGAAAACTTAGAAGATGTAGATTTTCATGAATAGAAAGACTGAGAATTGCTGAGAACTTTGCTTAGCAGACTGAGAATGCATAGAGCTGGTGTTTTTCTGTGTAATAAGTCAAATGAGTAACCTGGTGCAGAAATTAATTTAGCCTCTATTTTAGCAGATAAAGTACTAAAGAGCCACAATTATTGATACTCTCACCATTTTCTATAAATCTCCACATATCTAGAATGAAACTAGCAAATATGTGGCAGGCTCTAACATATCAAGCAATTAAAAATCTAAAAGAAATCTGTTAGGGAACCACCTATTTAAAGATTCCTTAGCCCATGTTTCCTTCTAATTTTCAAGTCTTTTCACTCTAATTCATCTATTGTCAAATGCCTGCATCAAATTCCTCACTGTCAGATTCTGCTGAGTCGGGGGCTTTCTGGAAAAGCAACACCCTTATGAGGCGGACTTGATCTACAAATACCCGGGTGTCTGGAACTCCGGGGTTAAGGCTCCAGAGTTCAAGACGTGGACAAGGGGGGTGGTCCCGGGGGAATGGAACTTGATCCAGGGTTTTGGGTGTTTTGTGGAGGCTGGGAGTTGGCAGGAGTCGAGTCGGAACCGAAGGTTCTAAGACAAGACCCGGTTAGCAAATTAAGAGTTGCAAAGTGCATACCAAACTTAGAGCATGCGATTATTCAAGCATGCCAGTCAAAGCATGCTAGTCAGTGCATACCAGTCAAGCAAAAGGGCATGCAACAATTTAGGTAATATCAAGACTAACTAATACAGCGGTGAACTATGCTATAAGTACTACAGGGTCAGGTCTTGGGGTTCTGGGGTGTTTGGGATGGCTTCTGGAGGGCATTGAGTAATGGGCCGGGACTATAGACTTGGATCGCGCATGTGGGGTGTGCGATCAATTGGCGTGGGGGGATCGTGATGTGTGATGGCCAGAAGCAGGTAGCATGATTCGGCGGTTGATGGCGGTCAATCCCAGGGTCTGTGATGCAGGGTTCCCAGGGGGTTGGCTGATGGCGGTTGTGATGTGAGTTAATGGTAGCGTTGGTAGTTGTGGGGGCAGGGCGTATTGTGGGGTTAACGAAGAGGGTCCCAGGTGGGGTTCCGGGGTTGTTCCGGGGGACTCCAGAAGGAGTCGTGACATCACCCCCCCCTTAGTGCCAAGACCCTCCAAGGCGCATGTAACTGGTGATTTGGTCCAGGGTCCAATTGTGGGATCTGGCACCTGACCTGCCATGTATCGAAAAAAAAATTTTACTATCAGCTCAGTCATGTCGCACACACCAACGCATTTCCCGATGCCCCCAGCCACTAACAAAGTGGCCCCCCCTGGTCATGTGGGGAGGCCTGGGATGCACAATACCATGTGTGTGTGGCCGTGCTCATTCAATGTAAGTGTCACTGCATTATCCATTTACTATGACTAACCTTTCTTTTCTAGAACTATGCAATACTTTTGCCCTGGAGGTGGGTCCCAGCCAGCCCCCAGAGCCTGCTCCTGATGCAGGCTCCAGTGTCCTCCCGGAGCCCCAACCAAGTTGTCCCGTGCCCACCTTTGCACAGAAGACTGTCCCTCATCTGCAACTCCCTCCCTGTCCTAGGCTGTCCACCCCTCATTTCTGTCATTCTGGAATGGTGATAGGGGCCATTTCTGAGGTCCCGGAGAGCCGTCACGTTGCGTGGGCAGCCGTAACCCAAGAGCAATTTAGGGAGGCCCTGGAAAGGCTCTGGGGTCTGCCTGCTCATGCCTGGTGTATAAGCAATAGACCGATGAGTGGTCTCATGCTCTGGGTCTCTTTGCTGATTTTGGTGCAGTGCAAGCACTGCGCCCGGCGACAGGTCCCCTGTCTGTTTGAGGTCCCAGGCCCCTTGTCTCACAAAGACACGGCTGTGTGTGAGGCATGCCGCCTCAACTATGAGCGATGTTCCGTGTCGGTGCTGTGGAGGGCGCACTGTGTTTCTCGGGAGCAGGGGTGGCTGCTGGGGGGGATTACTCGGAGGATGGGAGTCGAGGAGTGGGATTAGGTGGTGGAGCTGGTGGGGGAGGCATCCGCGGAGGCATCTAGTGGAGGTTCGGGGGGCCGGGGGGTCGACTAGATGGGAGGTCGACTGGGTGGGGGGCTGGGGTTGCTCTGTGGTCCTGATCACCTGTCAGGTGACCTGGGCCGGGGCCAGCAGTCATGAGGGCTGTGGGGGGTGCCCAGACAAAGGGAAGAGGCGGGCATTGCCCAGTCCTTCCCTGGGACCTTCTAAGAGAGCGTGTCTGCCCCTGTCCCTGTCTCCATCAGCACACCTTTCTCCTGTGACTTTTTTCCCCTTATCCAGGCGGCCACTGGGTGTCAAGGTGAGGGTCCAGCAGGAGCATTTGAGACAGGGCAACCCAGAGAGGGAGGAGCGCGAGGAGGGGGAATACAAGGCAGTCGTCCCAGAGCTGGAGGAGGTGAGAGTGGCCTGGGGAGAAGTCAATGTTTAGGTGGGGCTCTCGGGGCTGGGTTCGTTGAGTACAGGGCTGATCGAGGCCCTTCATGAGGATGCGGTAGTTGGGCATATGGCATCCCTCAGTGAGTGTCTCTTCCTTGTGGTTGGGTCGGCACTGATGTCTCCAGGTTGGGCCCAGGAGCATCACTTGCTCCTGCATGGGGCTGCCGTGGCGCTCTTGTCCCTGCAGGAGGGGTTGCAGGCAGGAGTGGGGAGTCCCGGGGTGGAGTGGGGTATGGACCTGCTGGGGAGGCTGGTGATGGCCCACTGCCAGAGGAATGTCCCAGCTCCGGGGTTGTGGTTCGAGCAGATCCTGGATGAGGGCAAGCAGCTCCTGTCTTGGGATCAATTGGCCAAGGAGGTGTGGTGGGAGCACAGTCCAGGAAGGGTGGAGGAGGATTTCCGGGGTTGGCCAAAGGAGGAGAAGGGTGAGAGTAGTTTGGGGCCTCAGACCTAGGGGCCCCATTTTTTTGTCACTGCTTGTAGGTTATTGTGTGTGTATGGTCACTGTATTGTAGAATATTGTAAGTGTAGAAATGTATATAATTATTCTCCCGGAGTCAAAAAACAGTGTTAGTAAGGTGATAGCAAAACTAGAAAGGCACCTTGCCCAGGCTCCGGGGCACTACTACGGAACAGAACTAAAAGGGAGGTAAGGTTTTAATAGAGGGGAAACAAAAGGTATATGTGGGAGTTGAATCCCTACTAAACCCAGAGGCAGGGGTTACACTTGCTACTGCCATCTGTGAGTCCTGCGCCCTGGAGGGTCATTTCCCAGGTGACATCACTGGAATTCTTGGAGTTTGTTGAGGGTGCCGTCGAGGTTCTGGAGTGGTTCCCAAGTATTGTCCTTCAGGCCGTACCCATGCCATCGTACAAGGAAGTGGGGTCATCTACAAATGTCCTGGGAGTTGAGCATGTCTTCAACCTTGTAATGGTATTCATCCTCAACCTCGACTGGGGGAGGGGGTTTGGGGCGTTGCTTGGGGAAGGGGTCCGGGGGGTGTCTTTCCAGGAGGCGGACATGAAACACCGGGTGCAGACCTTTAAGTTTCGGAGGGAGCTCAATCTTGTAGACATGGGATGAGACTTTCTTCAAGACCTTGAACGGACTGAGGTGCTTGTGATCAAGCTTTGGGGAGAGCTGGCAGGTGTGGAGGTGGCATTGATCTAACCATACCTTTGTCCCGGGGGCCCAGTTGAGGGTGTCTTCCCGTTTCCAGTCGGCATGTTTCGTGTAGGCCCAGTTTGTGGTGTCAATTTCCTCCCGGAGGAACGCGTGAAGGGACTGAAGATCCCAGGCGACCTCGTGGGTGGCGTGCGATGGAATGTCCCGGAGCAAGAACATCAGTCGGGGGTGATATCCTTTGTTGGCAAAGAAGGGGGTTACCCCAGTGGCAGAATGTGGCATATTGTTGTAGGTGAATTTGGCCAGGGGGAGCTTGGTGCGCCAGTTGTTCTGTAGGTAGTTGATGTACAGCCGGAGGTACTGCTCAAGAGACTAGTTGACTCTCTCAGTTTGGCCATCAGTTTCGGGGTGGTAGGCAGTGGAGAGACTGGCTTTTACTTCGAGGGCCTTACATAGGGAAGTCCAGAATTTGGACACAAAGAGTGGGCCCTGGTCAGAGACAATGTCATCCGGGAGTCCGTGTTTGGCGAAGATGTGCTCAAGAAATAGCCGGGCAAAATCTGGGGCAGTGTCCATGGTGTGGCAGGATATGAAGATGCCCTGCTTGGTTAGCCTACACACAATGATAAGAATGGCATTGAACCCTTCTGACTCTGGAAGTTTGACAATATGATCCAGGGATATAGAGGACCAGGGGCGTCATCCAATGGGCAGGGGTTTTAGGAGCCCATAGAGTCAGTGTCGGGGGACTTTAGCCCGGAGGCAGGGTTCACATGATTGAATGTAGCGGGTCACATCCTTCCTTAGTCCTGGCCAAAAGTAAGCCCAGGAGATAAGGTGGAGGGTCTTATGTATCCCAGAGTGTCCCTAGAGCTTGTGGTTGTGGTATTGGCAGAGAACATCGTAGCAGAGTCGGGTGTGATCTGGGACATAGATGCGGCCATCCTGGAGGAGGAGTTTTTCATCAGAGGACAAGAAGAAGGTGGGATCCCAGTCAGTTCCATTGGGGGGTTTACGGGGATCATGGTCGGTGAAATACTTGTCCCAGGGGGCATGGCATATCTGGCTCAGGATTCCTTCATCATTTAAAATCAGTACGGCATTCAAATGTTCGGGGGGGATCACCACACAATGATTGAACGCATTGCGTTCTACCTCGAATGATTTCTTGGGGTAGACATCTGGTTGTTGGGTGAGGGCATCAGGTTTAGCTCTGAGTTGTCCCGGACAGTACTGGATCATGAAGTTATACTCTGAGAGGATTTTGGACCACTGGGCCTGCTGTCGGCTGAGTTGCTTGGTCATGATGAAGTATTGCAGGTTATTGTGATCCGAGTAGACCTGAATCTGGTGTCGGGCTCCCTTGAGGTAGGCCTGCCATTGTTTGAAGGCCTCGATGATGGCAAGGAGTTCCTTATCATAGATATTGTAATTGAGCTTGGCATTGATCATGAACCGGGTGTAGAAGGCAACTGGCTGGGGCTCTCCACCATCAGCTTCCATCTGTGAGAGGATTCCAGCAATGGTGTAGTCGGAGGCATCGTATTCTAGGATGATTGGGAGGGTGGAGTTGTAGTGCCAGAGTACAGGGGCGGTGGTGAAGGCCTCCTTGAGCAGGTTAAAGATGCTCTGGCACCTACTGTCCCAGTTCCATGCCACGTCCTTGCGCATGAGCTGGTTGAGGGGTTTTGTGATACTGGAGTAGTTATCTATAAACCTCCAGTAGAAATTAGCAAAACCCAAGAAGGACTGTACTTCCTTGATGTTCCGGAGTTGTGGCCAGTTGACGATGGCCTTGACCTTGTGGGGGTCCATGCAAATGCCCTCTGAGGATATGATGATGCCGAGGTACTCGACCTCTTCCGTGTGGAATGAGCACTTCTCAGGCTTGGCATGGAGGTTGTGCTTCTGGAGGTGTTCCAGGACCTGCTAGACATGCTTCCGGTGATCCTCCCTCGAGTCGGAGTAGATGAGGATGTCGTCCAGGTAGACGATCACAAAGATGTCACTTATGTCATGGAAGATGTCATTCATGAAGTATTAGAACATGGCGGGGGAGTTAGTCATTCTGAATGGCATCACAAGGTATTCAAACAGACCATACTGCGTGCAGAATGCAGTTTTCCACTCATGTCCTGGGGCAATATGGATGTTGTTATAGCCAGAGCGGAGGTTGATTTTCGTGTAAACCTTAGTGCTGTGGAGTCGGTCGACCAGATTGCCAATGAGAGGGAGCGGGTAGTGGTTCTTCTTGGTGATCTTGTTGAGTCCCTGGTAGTCAATGCAAAGTCGGAGTGAACCGTCCTTCTTCTTGGCGAACAAAACCGGGGCTCCAGCAGCAGAGGTGGAAAGTCGGATGAATCCCTTCCCGAGCATTTCATTGAGGTAGTCTTTGAGGGCCCGGAGCTTGACTTCTGACATGTTGTAGACCTTTCCAAAAGGGGGGCTGGCTCCAATTGATGTTGGGGTTCGTGCTATGTAGCCATGGTAGTCCCAGCACCATCAGGGTTGACGCATGGAGTTGCATGACCAGGAAGTTGGAGGTAAACTCATAGCCATTGTCCAGGGTCACACGTCCCAAGTGAGACCTTAGGATGGGGCCAGAGGAGGAGGGGGCACTGTCAAGGCATTGCAGGCTGAGGAGTTGGTTGAGGGGGTTGTGGGGAATATCGAGGGCGTCACTAATGAAAACTCTGGTAGCTCCACTGTCGATGAGGGCTGATATCGGTCCCGGAGTGCTGTCCAGCCTGGCATTGATGACAAAGGATCGGGATGAGCGAGACTGGAGCCCAGGGGGTGGTGAGGGTCCATTTAGGGAGTCCCTCAGGGTTGACTCTAGAGAGTGCGGGATATCAAAGGGGAGTTGCTAGTCATTGGGCGTTGGCTCCTGAGTCAGGCGGAGGGTGAGTTGTCACCAGTCAATGCAGGGGTTGGTGTCCCAGAGCCATGGAAGCCCCAAGACTAGGAGCGTGGAGGAGTGTAGTTTGGTAATTAACATCTAGAGGGTGTGAGTCTGTCCATTGGCAAAAGTAATGGGCATATGCATGAAGTGAGTGACATCTCCTGCCGTAGAGGTGTTCCTATCAAAGAGGCAGAGCCGCACTGGGACCAGGAGTTATTGAGTGGGTTTTGAGGCGAGGGTAAACCATGTTTCATCAATGAAATTGTCTGTGGCACTACTGTCGACAAGGGTGTTGAGGGGAGTTCTGGAGGGGGTGAGGCGGGTTTTGAAGAGGAGGGAGTGTGAAGAATGAGAGGGTAGGTAAGCCGTGAGGGTGTCCTGTGCAAGTGTCATGGAACAGAGATGCAAGACCAGGGTGGAGAAGACATCAGGGTCGATTTCACAATTTAGGGTATCTTCTGGGTCTAAATTGCCAGGTTGTTTTCCGAATATTCGTAGGTGGTGTCCTCTCCTTCAAAGGTCCAGGTGGCACATCCCATAACTTGTCATTGAGGACACTCGGAGATGAAGTGGTCTTTCTCACCACAGAGTATGCAAACCCCCTCCCTCCTCCATTGTTCTTGTACATCCTTCGGAACCTCAATCCAGGGCTGTCTCTTTCTCAGGAGCCAGTTGGCCCGGAGGGCCTCTTTGTCCTGTTTATTGGGGAAGTTGGGACTCTCAAAGTCTTCCAGGGGTTCCTTGAGGCTTGGCGGGTTGTCCAAGTTGTTAGTGGCTATGGCGGCATTGAGTTGGGCCTGGGGGCGGGCACTGCTGCCAGGGTTAGCATTGGGTGGACCGCGACTCACCAGGGGTCTGCCACCAGGGAACGCAGGGGGGTCATTGCTTCAGGTTTGGGAGTTGGGGTTTTCGCCGGAAGATCACAGGGTTCCTCCCCTGGGGTTCCAGGGGGCTTGGGAGTTTGAGTACTCACTGCGATCTTCCCAATATCATTGGTCGATTTGCATGATGAAGGCCTTGTATCTGTTGTAGGATGGTTGTTTCAGGGCAAGTCAGAGGACGTCCTTGATGCATTGTGGCAGTGTGCAGTGGAGGGCATACCGGAGGGTGCTATAATTCCAACCTGTCTTGTAAGCTTCCTTTTCGAAACGTACAATGAAGGTGGTGAAGCATTCTTCGGAGCACATCTGGAGGTTGAAGAGGTTGTTCTCAGCCTTGGCCATGGTGTTGTAGATCCCGAACTTCCCAGAGAACTCGTTGACAAAGGCTTGCCAGTGAGAGAGTGCCGGATTGTTGGGGTCAAACTGGATGAGGGCAGTGTAGTGGTCAAAGGCGATCCCCTGGAGGTACGAGGCAGCAAAGGCCACCCAGGAGCTATCAACCTGGAAAGTGAGTGGCTTCACCTGAAACATGTTAAGACATTGGGTGAGGAATGTACGCCATTTCCGGGGGTCTCGGCCTGTGAATGCATCAGGTTTTTGAATATCCAAATGCCCTTCGCAGGTGAGGGCATCGCGAATGTCGTTGGGGCCAGTGCCGTTGCAGGGAGGGGGGGCGGCATTGTAGTAGTAATAGTAGTAGTAGTTACCCCCTCCTCTGTGTGGAGGAAAGGCACTGAGGGCAGAGCCCCACCTGCCGGGAGGGCCTCCTCTGGGCGGCTCACCTGGGGGTCCACGCTTGGAAGATCCATTGTCCCAAGGGGTTTTGTTCTAACCGGGAGGAGGCCTGGGTCTCCATACAGGTGGCGGCAGAGAGGGGCCGGTGTGAGTTCAGCAGTGTCATGTCGGGTTGAGGAGGGCTGGGTGCCAGGTTGGGTGCCAGGTTGCATGGGAGACATTTGGTCCAGGAGAGTTGCACTTGCACTGGAGGTCAAGGGGGGTTCCATAGGTCAAAGTGAGGTGGCAGGTCGTGGCGAAAGCTGGATTCCAGAGGGGCCAGGGTGGACAAAGTGGGCTGGGCTGGGACAGTCATGGGCACAGGTGCAGGGGATTTTTCATTGTTGCCACACACAGGCTTGTCAATGTAGCACAGCGTGTCATCCATGCTGATGGTGTCTGCCCGGGGTCTACCAGGGCTCGCCAGGGGCAGGGGTTGGGTGTTGTCCATTCACGGGAGCGGCTCCATGGGTCTCTGGGGCTGTCCCCAGATCTCAAAAGTGCTAGGGACGGAGTTAGCCCTATGGCGATTTGACAAACCTATCGTGTGGGTGGTGGGCTGATCGAATAGTTCTCCCACTGGGTTGAGGAATCACAGTATGGCCAAGGCATTTTGTCATTCTTCTCATTGTCATTGCCCTGGAGTGGGGGCAGTGGGGGCTGCCAGGGCTGGTCCTGGGGATTCCCATCAGATGTGAATTGAGTGACCCGGATCTGTGGGGTCATTGAGAGGTTAGGGAGAGGGGGACATGTGGACTTTGTTGAGTAGTTGATGCAACTCTTTGCAGAGGATTGTATTGTGTCGATATATTACCATAGTCTGCTCCAGGAGTTCTTCTCATGTGAGGCAATCCCCAAATTTGACCAAGCAATGGGCCCATTCCTCTGAAGTGCCTACAAAGTCGTCGTGTCTGAAATCTGTGAGTAGTGCCCTTGCTTACCTTGTGAAATCCTCTGGCGAGATCCGGAGCGAGCGTAGTACTTCATTCCATTGTCGTTTGTACTCCTTGAGGCATTGTCATCCTACGGGCGAGGGAGGGGTCCTAGTGGGTGAGGTGGTGGTTGGGTAATATCAAGGGAGGTAGTCATGGTTGGGAGGTCCCTGAGGTTGGGGAGCGGGGCGCTGGTAGCTATAATAGGGAGTGGGTGCAAAGGGGCCCTCACTGGGGGGTACCGGGTGAGGTCCGCTGGGAACTGGTGGGGTCTCTGGCAGGCCCCCAGGGAAGCTCTAATACGAAGGGACCTCCACCGATTGTGCCATGGCTAGATTGGGCAGGGGAGCCTGGCTGACTGAGGGCCCCAGATCGTAGAGGGATGGGTCAGGGGCCTAGTGGCGGTGGAGGTATTGTGGTTCATATGGGAGGGGTGGGTAGGTGGGGTGGGGAGTCTGCGCAAAGTAATGATCTGGGACCGGACACCCATAAGGGTCAGTCTGGTAGCCCATGGGGTAGTAGGTGTGAGTATACGTAGCCATCAAGAATGGTGTAAGGAGGAGTCTTGATATTATGTTAGGTTTCACTGAGTTGGGGGCTTTCCAGGAAAGCAACACCCTTATGAGGCAGACTTGATCTATGAATACCCGGGTGTCTGGAACTCCGGGGTTAAGGCTCCAAGGTTTGGGGTGGTCCCGGGAGAATGGAACTTGATCCGGGGTTTTGGGTGTTTTGTGGGGGCTGGGAGTTGGTGGGGGTCAAGTTGGAACTGGAAGTTCTAAGATGAGACCCGGTTAGCAAATTAAGAGTCGCAAAGTGCATACCAAACTTAGAGCATGTGATTATTCAAGCATGCCAGTTAAAGCATGCCAGTCAGTGTGTATCAGTCAAGCAAAAGGGCATGCAACAATTTAGGTAATATCAAGACTAACTAATACAGCAGTGAACTACGCTATAAGTACTACGGGGTCGGGTCTTGGGGTTCCAGGGTGTCTGGGATGGCTTCTGGAGGGCATTGAGTAATGGGCCAGGACTATAGACTTGGATCGCACATGTGGGGTGCGCAATCAATTGGCACGGGGGGATTGTGATGTGTGATGGCCAGAAGCGGGTAGCGTGATCTGGCGATTGATGGCAGTCGATCCTGGGGTCCGTGATGCAGGGTTCCCAGGGGGTTGGCTGATGGCGGTGTTGGTAGTTGTGGGGGTGAGGCGTGTTGTGGGGTTAACAAAGAGGGTCCCAGGTGGGGTTCCGGGGTTGTTCTGGGGGACTCCGGAAGGGGTCGTGACACTCACTAGCTGGACTGTGGGAACAAACTTCCTCATTGGTTGGGAGCCAATGCCAGACCATGAAAAATGGATCACTTTTGACAAAGGCTCTATCAGCTCTAATGGAGCCTTTGTCAAAGTAATCCAATTCACATGGCTCCGATGACCTGATGGCCATGTAATTTATGATGTGACCATGACATCAGTTACATCAGTCACACAGCGTGACATTAGCGTGACGATGTTACATAACATCACATGTGACAGTCACATAACTCAACCTCAGAATATTTTTTATCAATGGGCAGAGTGAATCCTTAGACTTGTTCTCTTTGAATTTCCCTCTGCCAGCTGTGTGATTGAGCTACATCCTCCAGAGGTTGCCCTTACAAAATTCCAACAAGGCCAAAGACAGAATCAGTACTAAGAAAAGTCAGTAGATGTGTGAAAAGACAAAGCAGGAAGAAACCTCTAAATGCACAAATATGGAGAGGTATCCAGAACAAAAACTTTTCAATGCAGATTAAAATTTTCTTATGGAAAGAGTTACATAATGTGTACAAAGTAAGCTCATTCTGGAACTGACCAAATATATCCCATGTCCTTAAGTTTAGGGCAATATGCCAAAACAATGAGGAAGTTTGTTCAATGAACTATATTCTCTCCTCTTTCCCAGGTCAGGGAATGGTGTGGAAACTAGCAAATGATGTCTGGAAATCTCAGACTGAAGAAAAACCTACCAGTGCAAAGTGTGAGCTCTATCCTAGGAAGTCCCTTAGTAACAATTTCTAAAGGAAATAAAAAAGAGTCTGAAGGCCTGTCTTGACTATATGAATCCTAGTGATAGAGTCAGCATACCTAACATAGATTCTCAAATGTGAGAGAGTAATAAGAAAGGAGAACCTGCCATTTTCAGAAGATGAGATAACACAACAATGGAAGAAGATGATGGACTCTAAAATGGACCTTGATAGAAAACTGGCCTGCATAAGGCTGGGCAGGCATAAGATAACTATGAACCTAGTGGAAACCACATGGAGTGGGACAGGCCTGAGTTCACTGCCCATAAGGCCTCTTGTGGAGGTGGAGAGTGGAGTTTTAGAAGGTATGGGACCCAACAAAAGAGGGAGGATAGGCTGAGGCTGCCTCACCTGGGTTTTGAGCCCCATAGAGTTTACACTCTATGCATAAAGTGCATTTCCTCGTGGAGTGACATATTTGCTAGATTTTTTTCGATGGAAATTCTGGTTGTGATCCCAGGATACCAGCATGTGGGTGGAGTGGAGGCGACTATGGCATTGACTACTGTTGCAGCATATTGCAATAATGTATAATTGATAATATAATACAATATAATCTGGGAGTCAATAATCAAAGATGATTTTTATAAGTACAAGTAAGATAAGAAGTAAATGACAGAGGCTCACCTGGGAGTTAATAATCAAAGATGATTTTTATAAGTACAAAAGTACAAGTAAGATAAGAAGTAAATGACAGAGGCTCACCTGGGAGTCAATAATCAAAGATGATTTTGACCCCAGGTGGTGACGTGTTTATAACTAGTCATAAAGGTGAGACATGTGGAGTAGGGTCAAGGGCTTTTTGAATAGTATGAGTAAGTCATATAGAAAACATTTGAAAAAGACATAAATAAATGAAACATACGAATTTATAACAATAACATATGACGTTAGAATAAATCGCCGCATAACCAAAGTTGTCAGTCAATTTCCTCGATACTCCCACTTGACAGCAATGTAGGTAACATTACCCCTAATCTAGCACGATCTTTTTCAAAGACTTTCTTCAGTAAGGCTTTCGTAAGAGCGTCAGCTATTATGTCGCGAGTGGAGATGTATTGGAGCTTGATATTGTTTTGTTTAATATGTTCACATATAAAATGAAATTGAATATCGATGTGCTTGGTGTGCAAGTGACCAACAGGATTTTTAGATAATGCGATGCTTCCTGTATTGTCAGTATGAATGATCGTGGCTTCTATTTGCTCGAAGTCCAGATCCTTCAGGAGATTACAAAGCCATATAGCCTCATGAATAGAGTTGGCCGAAGCAATGTATTTGGCTTCAACGGTGGAGGTTGCCATAACAAGTTGTTTTCAAGAGGACCAGGAAATGAGGCTTCCATTGATGTCAAAGCACTAGCCACTGATGGATCATCAATCATACTGATCTTGTGCCGAATTTGCATTGCTCCAATCAATGAGCATAATACTTCCCCTTTCCAAACCTCCAAGTTTTAAACAGTACAACTTGGTTTCCTTTAAATAGCACAGAACTTGTTTGCATCTGGCGAGGTGAGAAATACCTGGATTTTTGGAGAACTGAGTGAGCAGACTGACCGAGAACTGGATGTCCGGACGAGTTTGCGTGGCATAAAGGAGAGAACCAATTATAGATAGATAATGTAATCCGTTAGCGTACTTTTTGTAATTTTCCCGCTCATCATTGGAGTGAGGGGATTGTAATAAAGAAAGGTTGTGATTGGTAGGGAGAGGCATAGCCATGGGATGGCAAGACAACATGCCAAATTGATCGAGTATGGAGTCAATATAAAGGGACTAGTTCAAGTATATAGTGTGATTAACTCGATCCCTTTTGATTTGAAGACCTAGCAAATAATGAATTTCACCTAAGTCGGTGATGTCAAACTTCTTGCTCATGCTACGTTTGAAAGAGAAGATTTGACAGAGGTCTTTACTGGCTATTGCCATATTGTCAACATAGACCAGGACGATTAACATGATTTTTCCCTTTGAACGTAGGATGTAGAGGCAGTCATCAGCATGAGAGGGTTTGAAGCCTAGACACATTAATACGTCATGTAGCTTTTCTTTCCACATGTGTCCAGCCTGCTTAAGACCATAGATTGCTTTGAGTAACCTCCAATACTTGGTTTTTCCTATTCCGGTGGGTGCATGCATATAGATCTCTTCTTCCAAATTTCCCTCCAAATAAGCTCTGATGACATCAATTTGATGTACTTCAAGATCGAACATAGCAGCAAGGGTGAGAAAGATTTGTAAGGTCGTAAATTTGGTAACTGAAGAAAACGTGTCATTATAATCAATTCCTGGAATCTGAGAAAAACCTTGAGCAACAATGCAAGCTTTAAACTTAGCATGATTCCCCTTTTCATCAAGCTTCTCTTTTAAGACAACCTTGCTTCCCACAGCCTTCTTACCAGGGGGTAAGTCTTTGACTTCCTCAAAAACCTTTTTTTGCAACAATTGATTGTACTTATTTTCAATGGCTCTTTGCCATCCTTCAGCTTGTGGGGACTTCAACGCTTCTTCAATGCCAGGACCCGAGACCACTATAAAAGCCATAGTATTCGCAGGTTCGTCCTCATCTTCACTTTGTTGGTACCTAATAGGTAAATGTTTTGTTTGAGTCGAGGGTTCGCATTTAGGTAAATTTGACCATTTAGCCTTTTTCCAAGGAGCAGGTGGTACAGAGGGAGTCAATGCATGGGATGCTAGTGGTGAAACTGGTAAAGGAGATGGATATTGTAAGTCCTCGATGGGTAAGTCATTGTCAGACATGTCGATCTGTGAATTATCTCCTATTAACTGTGTTTCCACCTCAGATTAGGAAGTAGGTTTTGGAATAGATACACTCAGGGGTTGGCTAGACTCGGGATAAATAGCAGTGTCAATGAAATCATTGATTTTGTCTATGGTAGAAGAAGTAAGTCCCAGATCCAATCGCGCAAGCTCACTAGGTGTATCATCCTCATAGAACTCGACATCTCTGGACACAATGAGTTTTCCATTCTCCAAGTCTTTAAGTTTGTATCCCTTGGTCTCATCATTCCACCAACCCAGCATCCTCACTCGTATGGTGTGTGACTCCAATTTTCCATGTTGAACTTCTTTAGGGACGTGGGCCCATCCTAAGGAACCAAAAATTCTCATATGGGATAGGTCAGGCTTCTGGCCATACCACTCTATATAAGGAATCTTTCCTTGTAGAGCAGAAGTGGGCATAACGGATCAAATGTGAATAGCATATAAAAACACTTCACCCCAGTAATATAAGTCCATTTTAGAGGCATGCAGCATGCTCCTAACCATTTCCATTAAGATGGCAATCGTGCATTTGGCAATCCCATTTTGCTGAGAATGATAAGGGTTTGTGGTTTGATATAAGATTCTGTTTTGCCTACAAAAGTCTCGCATAACAGAATTCACAAACTCATTACCATTGTCAGTCCGAATGATTTTGACCAGCTTTCCACCTTCACGTTCATATTGTGCGATGTTATCACAAACCGCCAAATATGCTTCTTCTTTATTTTCAAGGAGGGTCCTAGCAGGAAAGCACTTGCTAGCTTCAACTACAGTTAAAGCATAACATTTTCCATCCCAAGTGGGTATATTCATGGGTCCAGTAAGATCCATAACAAGCAGTTTGTTTTTGTCATACTGAGTCTGACTTTGATCAGGAAGAGGTGGTCTAATGGCCTTGCCTTCAGCACATCCACTGCAGAGATGATCAAATTCACGAGGTAACTTTAGATTAACTCCCGTTACAAGATCTCGGTCAATCATTGCCTTAATAGTTCATGGACTAATGTGGCCAAATTGTCAATGCCATAGTTGCATGGTGAGTTGACTTGCAATATAGGCGATGTTATTATCTTTGATCCCTAAGGTCATTGTGGTGATACAATAAAGTGTGCTATTCATCCCAATTAGATTAGCATGAAGGAATTCTTTTCCATTCCAAGCTAGGCCCATGCCGTAGGCTAAGCCATTAATAGTGGCTCCAGCTCGTTGCAATGAACTGAGACTGATCAAGTTAGCACCCAAGTCAGAAATGTGAAGAATGTTCTGCAGTTGAACATCCATGACACCATCTGGCAAGCAAGTCCTGAATGAGATGGTACCTTCACCAACTATGGTTAATGTGTTCATTCCACTGACTGAAATGTGCTGATTTTTGACAGGGTGATAACTCGTGAATAATGATTGGTCAGCAATCATATGGCTGGATGCCACACTATCAAGAAGTAAACCAGATGGCATACCTTTGTTGGAGGCCATCAACAGTTTGCCCACTTCTCGTGAATCATTATCATGTGTTGAAACTAACAAGTTGGCATTACCGACAGGTCAGGATTTGATCAGTTTTGGGCATTTCGGATGCCAGTGACCCTTTTTGCCACAGTTGTGGCAAACGTCATTGGGTTTTGGCTCACGTTTAGGCTTGGAACTTTTCTTTATGAATTTGTGGTCGTTTTTACTCCCACTTGAATTACGTTCTGTTGAGCTGGACCGGTCTCGGGGAGCAGAATGACAATGGAGATCTAAATAAAGAGGTAGATAACCTCAGTGATTGTAGAGCACTAATATATTGTCTATATACCTAAATAAAGAGGTAGATACTATTCAAGTAAGTAAAAATAAATGTAATAACAAATGTGGGACTTATACCTTAGTGATTGTAGAGCACTGAGGTGTGACCATAACATATGCAAAAAAAAAACATACAAAGATTATGTAACTTGTTTTTTGATAAGACCGTATCCTCAACACTCCCCCTCGATGTGAACATGATCTATACAATGCTGAGAAGTTTGTGAAAGTGTTCAAACTTGATGTGGGCAAGAGACTTTGTAAAGATATCCGCGATCATATCAGAAGTGGGAACATAGTGTAAATGAATGTGATTCAAGGAGACGGTCTGGCGAATGAAATGAAAATAAACGTCAATATGCTTTGTGCGACCATGGAAAGTGGCATCCTTTGAAAGTCAAATGGCACCTTGATTGTCACAGTATAAATTAGTAGGTAGAGAGAAAGAATAGAAAAATGAAAGGTCTTTGAGTAATTTGTGTATCCAAATATATCTTTGGTGGCATGGGTAAGCGCAACGTATTCGGATTTGGTGCTTGATAAAGTGACAATCAATTGTTCCTTAGAACTCCATGACACAGCACTAGTTCCAACAAAGAATGTAAATCCTGAAATGGAATGACAATGCATATGTGAGGCCCAATCAGCGTCAGAGTAGCCCGAGACCTTGGATTCTGTTCCTCCAAGAACCAGTCTCATGTCAACGGTGCCATGTAAATACCGGAATACGTGGGTAACGGCTAATATGTGCATCATTCTAGGTGTGTCAAGATATTAGGAGAGGACAGAGACTGCGTATGATATATCAAGTCATGTCATTATTGCTACATACATTAGTGACCCGATCATCTCGTGGTAGTGTGTCTTTTCGGCAGGGAGGAGGCAAGTAGAAGAGACAGACAGGGAGTCCAGTAAGAAATCAGCTCCTACTTCCATTGGAGTGACTGCGATACAAGCTTCTTTGAGACCAAATTGTTTCAGTATTTGCTCAATATAAGCTTGTTGTCTAAGGGAAATAGTCCGATCCTTTAGGTTTCGGGTAATGCTAACTTCGAGTAACCAGTTAATTGCTCCAAGGTCAACTATCTCAAAATGCTTGCTAAGTTGCCTTTTGATGAGAGTGGTGGCTTTGTCGGAGTCACCAATTATGGTAAAGTTGTCGGTGGCAATGGCGACAATCATGTAGTTGTTACCATCAACCTTATAGAAGATAGCGACATTAGCCTGGCAGGCAGTATAGCCAAGATCAGTAAATGTTGTGTAGACTTCTTCATACCAGTGGTGCGCACCCTGTTTTGTACCATAGAGTGGTCGCTTAAGTCGGCAGGCAAGCTTGGAGTTAGGTAATTTCTCGAACTTGGGAGGTAGATTGCAAAAACGGCAGTAGAAAGGGGGAAATTGCATGTAGATGATCTCATTTTCTTTCAAAGAGGAATTGAAATAAGCATTTTTAACGTCAGCTTGCTCAATTGCTGCACCACGTGAGGCTGCTATGGAGAGAAGAATTTGGAGGCTAGCAGCACGGACTGTTGGAGCAAATGTTTCGGTGTAATCAACACCAAACTGTTGTTTGAATCCTTTGGCCATGAGTCTGGCTTTGTAACGGGCAATGTTTTCATCAGCGCCACATTTGCGGTGTAACACATAACGGCAAGGAATAATGTTAACATCTGGAGGGATTTCAACTATGGTCCAAGTACCAAGCTTTTCTATTTAACTCAATTCCGCATCAATGGCTGAATACCAATTTTGAGTTTCGGTGCCGGAGAGTGCTTCTTTGATTGATGGCACATCTTTGCTGGCAGCCAGTGCATGTTTGATGGCTTGTTCAACCCATTCACTGTGAATGCCTTCAATTTCAATACTTCCAGGCTCTAGGCTGTCAAGGGCATTGATTACAAAGGCTGATTCAATGATGTTGGTGTTTTTGGTAGGGTTGCGATGTTGTCCTCAGCCAAATTGTGTGGGATTGAATTGAGGTAGACCAATAAGTGAGTTCCTGCATGTATGTAGGTGTGGTGCACTTTTGGGTGCCAATTGGTTACTGTCAGTACTTGTGTCATTCTGTGGCAGTTTTAATGGTGTTTCACCAGATTTCTCGTCGATTCTGCTAGGCTCTGGGCTACTTTTGGTTGATTCGGTCGATGTTACAGTGGAGTTGTTGGTTTCGACTTTGGGGATGACTTTAGCTGGTGTAGATGCCTGGGGAGGGTCCAGCTTGACTGGCAAGTCCCACTCCCTCTCAATTTGGACACTGTCAGAATTGACTGCAGCATTCCTGTCGAAGTAGACATCACTTTCAACAGTTACAGCATGTCTTTTAGGCCAGTACACTCTGTAGCCTTTGGACTGTTTGTCGATCCCAATGAATCTTACTTCTTCAACCTTTGATTCAAGTTTTCCTGCCTTGCGTAATTGGACGTAGGCATGTGCTCCCCAGGGGCGTAACCTTGATATATTGGGCTTCCTTCTGGTTGCCATTTGGATTGGCGTTACATTGTTGGGTAGTGCACTGCAGGGGGCTCGATTCCATAGCCAAACCATATGACGTTTGGCCTCTGCCCAGAGGTTTTTAGGAAGCTTTGTGGCAATTAGCATGGTTCAAGCACCTTCAACAATAGTATGATTTGCACGTTCAGCAACACCATTAGACTGTGGTGAGTCATGTACTGTGAGGTCACGAGTGGTACCGGCGGCATTCTGATAGGCTTTTATTTCAGCACTTGTGAATTCGCCACCCCTGTCGCTCCCATAAACTTTGATCTGCGCACCCTGATGGACCCGTACCCATGCTTCATAAGCACAATAGGCTTTGAATGTATCGGATTTGCATGGTAGGAACATGATACGTTCTTTGTGAGTGTAAAGGTCAATATTGGTGTATGAGTAGAGTGCTCCACCAAGAGATTTAACTTGTGCAGGTCCCCAGAGATCGCTGACAATTTTCTCTCCATAGTGCGTATACTTAGTTTCACTTTTCTTTGGAAATGATTGCCGCTGTGCTTTCCCTTTTATGCAGGCCTCGCAGAAGTCTGGCTCAGAAGACATGTCAAGTTCTACGCCAGTAATTACACCCTTTTGGATAGCTTCACATAAGTCGTGGTGGTTTATGTGTCCCATTTGACAGTGGAGCTCACTGATTATGATTGGTTTTGAAGCTACATTGACACTGTGCTTTGAGGGTGGTGGTGCAAATGACAAATCAGCATGATAAAGTCCGTGGACTGCAGGAACACGACCAATGACCTGCTGTTTTGGTTTGGGGCTGCATATGACACATATTCCATCTTCAATCAGAAGAAAACATCCGGCACGGTTGAGACACGATACAGAGACAAGTGTGAATGCCATTTGTGATGCATAGTAGACCTTTTTTAGGAGAATGGGTACAGATTTTTCCCCACTCCTCATCAGAAGACTGATGCAAAGATCACTGCAGCCGAGAGTGCTAAAGGTACATCCATCTGCAGTGCGAACAGGTTCGGGGTTAATTTCCTCATAGTTCATGAACTTGTTGCAAGATGGTGAGAAGTGGCTGCTTGCACCACAGTCAATAATTATACCAGCTGAGGGAGAGGCGGCATGTGCCTTGTGGCTATGTCCTGATGTGATAGCAAGAGCAACGTTTTCATTGGTGGGATGATTTGGAGTGTCGATGGGAATAAATGTAAGGAATTCATAGTTTTCATCACTTTTCTCTTCCAATTCAGCTGAGTTTGCAGATTTTGACTTGTCTTTTCCTTTCTCTTTTTGCTTCTTAACCCACCAGTTGGGAGCTTTCCCTGCCATGCCTCCACCATCTTCAAAGCACTGATCATCAGTATGGCCATCTTTTCTGCAATTATTGCAGTGTCGCTTGTCATTTGCCTTTCCCTTTGACTTTGGTTTGCCTTTGGCTTCCTTCAAGTCTCCTTTAGCTTTGGCATGAGCCGCTACCATCACTTCATAATGCTGATTAATACTGCTTTCAATGGCAGCATTATTTGCTTCCTCATTAATGTGCCAGATTAGATCCTGGCTGGAGATGGGCTTGTTGGTGACATGGGCATTGGTAGTGAGAGTCGTGAGGAGAGGTTTATAGGAGGGCACAAGGGATAGGGATGTGCGGATATAGCTGGCAAACAATGCGTCTGATAGGGGGCAATCAATTTCGGCAAGTCGTTCTTTAAGGATAACTAGGCTTGCAAGATGATCACGCATAGTTATTTCACCGTTCTCGATAAAACAGGAGTTCTGCAATTGGGCGAGGAAGTCAGTCTCAAACATAGTGCCTTTATTGCCATGGATAGAAGCAAGTTTCTTCCATACAGTGGCAGTGGTAAGTTCCCCTTTAATCTGGTGGAAAGTAGACTGATCAACAGTTGCATAGATAACGTCGCAAACTGCTGCTTCCTTTTGAAGCCAATCCTCCAATAGGTCTTCATGCTCCTCGACTTCCTTATCTGATAATGGGGATAGGGATTTGTCATCCCTAAAGAAGGTCCCATCATGCTCAATGAGTGCAATTGGTTTATGCGCAGTACCGGTGACATGTCGACGAAGCCTCTTTGATGTTAACATGTTGACAACGCATTCCTGGTACGTCGTCCAGTTTGATCCATCAGGTGAGAGTCTTGGAACAGTGAGTTTCAAGGTCGAAATGTCATAGGTATCTTCGGGGCCCATAACCTGTTGAGCTGGACCGGTCTCAGGGAGCAGAATGACAATGGAGATCTAAATAAAGAGGTAGATAACCTCAGTGATTGTAGAGCACTAATATATTGTCTATATACCTAAATAAAGAGGTAGATACTATTCAAGTAAGTAAAGATAAATGTAATAACAAATGTGGGACTTACACCTCAGTGATTGTAGAGCACTGAGGTGTGACCGTAACATATGCAAAAAAAAAACATACAAAGATTATGTAACTTGTTATTTGATAAGACCGTATCCTCAACACATTCCTTTTTCAATATGAAAGCCAAAGTTTTGGTCGTGGCAGAATCTTCAAGCATGAGCCTATCATAAACAGATAATAACTCTGTTGATACCATATCCAGAGTCAAAGAAGTGCTTCGAAGCAACAAGTTTTGCTTGACTACATCCCAAGTCGGAGTCTTGGGCAACGAAAGAAGAATAGCGTTCAAGATAGTAAAATCATCGATTTTGTGTCCAGCATCGATGAAGCGACGACGGATGACCATATAAAACCTGAGATGATCGGTCAAGGGTGATTTCCCATCCCATTGCTTTGCGTACATCTGCTGATAATAATGGTGGACGTTCATCCCACTGTGCTGGTCGACATAGTTCTTTCGTAACTGGTCCCAAACATTCTTTGAACTCGTATAATCGGTAATGGCTTCACGTTGAGTATATTCCATCGCAGCTCAAATAAGACCAATAGCTGAATCATCTCTAGTGACCCAACGTAGGTACTTTTCTTGTGCATGCTCCCAGGTTGAAAATTCCTTGGTCTGCATAGCCTTCATCAGGTCGTCTCCCTCCTTATAAGGAGAGTCAGGCTTTTCGTAACTTTTAGGACAAGATGGAGCCAGCAATTTGGAATATTCGGCAGGTGGTTTAGGCGGGCGAGTTTCGC
>QLON01001922.1:0-11586 GCA_003313675.1 Termitomyces heimii | reverse complement strand
AATTCCCCAGAACAACCCCGGGACCTCACCTGGAACCCTCTCCACAACACGCCCCGCCCCCCACAACTACTGACGCCGCCACTAACTCGCATTACAACCGACATCAGCCAAAACCCTGGGAACCCTGCTTCACAGACCCCAGGATCGACCGCCATCAACTGCTGGATCACGCTACCCGCTTCTGGCCATCATGCATCACAATCCCCCTGCGCCAATTGATCGCACACCCCACATGCGCAATCCCAGTATACAGTTCTGGCCTGCTACTCAATACCTTCCGGAAATCATCCCAGACACCCCGGAACCCCAAGACCTGACCCCGTAGTACTTATAGCATAGTTCACCACTGTATTTACTAGTCTTGATATTACCTGAACTGTTGTGTGCTCTTTGTTTGACTGGTATGCATTGACTGGCATGCTTTGACTGGCACGCCGGAATAATCGCGTGCTTTAAGTTTGGTACGCACTTCGCGACTCTAAATTTACTAACCGGGTCTCATCTTAGAACCTCCGGTTCCGACTTGACCCCTGCCAACTCCCAACCCCCACAAAACCCTGAAACCCCTGGGTCAAGTTCCATTTCCCCGGGACCACCCCCCCTGTTCACATCTTGAACCCCGGAGCCTTAACCCTGGAAGTTCCAGGCACCCAAGTATCCATAGATCAAGTCTGCCTCATAAGGGTGTTGCTTTCCCGGAAAGCCCCCGAATCAGCGGAACCTGACAGCATGGGCAGGCAGACCCCAGAGCCTCTTCAGAGCCTTTCTAAACAACTTCTGCATTATGTCTGCCTACACAATATGTTGACTCTCTGGAATCTCTGAAACAGCCCCTACTGCCATCCCAAAATGATAAAAATAGAGGGCAGACAGTCTGAGATGGGAAGGAGGTTGCAAATGGGGAGGAGAGACAGTCTTCTGTGCAAAGGTGGGTGCAGAATGACTCAGGCAGGACTTCAGAAGGACACTGGGGCCTGCATTGGGAGCAGGCTCCAGGAGCCAGCTAGGACCTGCTTCTGAGGCAGGATTATTACATTGTTCTAAAAAAGGAAGGTTAATCATAGCAAGCAGACAACATGGTGACACCCATGTTGGGCAAGCACTGCCACACATCTAAGGAGGCCACTTTATTAGTAGGCAGAGACATTGAGGAATGCATTTAGTATATGTGACATGGTTGAGTTTAATAGTAAAATTTTTTTTCAATACATAGTAGGTCAACAGATTCCACAATTAGACCCCAGTTCAAACCACTGGCTATGCATGCCTTAGAGGGTCTTAGCACTGAGGGAGAGGTGATGTCATGACTCCTTTCCTCTAGCACTCCCCAGGACAGCCCCAGAGCTTCATCTGGGGCCCTCTTTCATTAACCCCATAACGTGCCCTGCTCCCCACAGCTGCTGACACTGCCATCACATGCATCAAGACCACCATTAGCCAGCCCCCCTGAGAACTCTGCATCACAGATCCTGGGATCAACCACTGTCAATGATTAGATTATATGACCCACTTCTAGCCATCATGCATTACAGCTCCCTCTGTGCCAATTGATTGTGTGCCCCACATGTGCAATCCAAGTATATAGTCCCAGCTCACTATTCAATGCCTCTTGAAGCCCATCTCAGATATCCCAGAATTCCAAAACTTGGCCCCATAGTACTTATAGTGTAGTTCCCTATTATATTTGCTAGTTTTGATATTAACTTGAATTGTTGCATGCCCTCTTGCTTGACTGGTACACACTAACTAGTATGCTTTGACTGGCATGTCTGAATAATTGCATGCTCTAAGCTTGGTATGCATTTCATGACTTATAATTTACTAATTGGGTCTTGTCTTAGAATCCCAGGTTCCAACTTGACTCCCCTCCAACCCTCAGCCTCTAAAACACCTGAAGCCCTGGATTAGATTCCATTCCCTGGGACCACCCCCCATTCATGTCTTGAACCCTAGAGTCCTAGCCCTGAAGCTCCAGACACCCAAGTATCTGCAGATTAAGTCCGCCTTGTAAGGGCATTGCTTTTCTGGAAAGCTTTCAACTCAGCAGAACCTGACAGTAATAGGGTCTTTCATATATGCTATAATGGGGACCAGGCCTAATATAGCTTACATAGTGGGAGTACTCAGGCATTTCAGTGCAAATTCAAAATTATAACACTAGACTGCAGCAAAGCAAGTTCTATAATATCTATATACAACTAGTTACATAGAATTAAATTTTGATGGAAACAATATAGGTATGGACATATTCTTTTATGGATACTTATGTCAGGTTCTGCTGAGTTGGGGGCTTTTTGGGAAAGCAATGCCCTTATAAGGCAGACTTGATCTATAGATACTTGCCTTATAAATATTGAATACTTAAGAGTGCTCAGTATTTGCAATTAAATGTGATAAGCACTAAAATCACAAAGTTCAAGATAATAAGATGTTGAAGCTTGCCATGTGATTGTTGCTATATCTAGATAGAAACAAGTGTATTGAATAATAAGAGTAAGTCATAATATAATAGTACAATGTAAAAAATTATCCAATATACCTCAATTCATACATGGCATGCAAGTATGAACTGAGGTAACACAAATAAGAAAATAATAAAAAAGGTAGCATTGCTAAATATATATAATAACTTTTATCTAAAATAGGTGACCAGATCCAAGGAAGTTTAGTTAGCCTCTAACACTTCCACTCATGTAGAGGTGCAGGCTCATTGCTTTCACAAACTTCTAATGCTTGTCATATGACAGAGCCTTCATGAATATATTTATAACCATGTCTTCAGTGGAGATGAACTAGATAATTGCTTTGCCCTTTATAATAAGATTATTGCATAAATAGTGAAATGTTTATTGAATGTGCTTTGTGTAAGATTAGTACTGCACTTCTCTCATGAGTATAATAGCCACCTAGTTGTTACATTGCAAGTCTAACAGTTTGTTTCAAGTGGTGTCTGGAGCTCCAGAGCTAGGACTTTGGGGTTCAAGATGTGGACAAGGAGTGGTTCTAGAGAAGGGAACTTGACTCAGGGCTTTAGGTATTTTTTGAGGGGCAGTTGAATTAGAACTGAGGATTTTAAGACAAGACTGGATTAACAAATTATAAGTCACAAAGTGTGTACCAAACTTAGAGCACACAATTATTCAGGCATGCCAGTCAGTGCATACTGGTTAAGCAGGAGGGCATGCAACAATTCAAGTTAATATCAAAACTAGCAAATACAATGGGAAACTATACTATAAGTACTATAAGGCTGGATCTTGGAGTTTTGAGGTGTCTGGAATGGGCTCCAAGAGGTATTAAGTAGCAGGTAGGAACTATATACTTGGATTGTGCATATGGGGCATGCAATCAATTGGTGTGGAGGAAGCTATAATGCATGATGTGTGATGGCCAGAAGTGGGTCGCATAATCTAATTGTTGACAGTAGTTAATCCTGGAGTCCATGATGCAGAGTTTCCAGGGAGGCTAACTGATAGTGGTCTTTGATGTGTGTGATGGCAGCATTGGCAGCTGTGGAGGCAGGGCACATTGTGGGGTTAATAAGAGAAGGCCCTGGATGAGGCTCCAAGGATGTCCTGGGGGGGTTCCAGAGGGGAGGAGTTGTGACAACTTAGATGCAGACTGGTTAGGAGATTCCAACATATTATGCTCAACATTAGAATATGTCTTTATTTTCATGCATGATGTCATTAGTTGAGTGAGCAAAAGGCAAATTATAGTAGCCCTTTTATTAATTAAATCAGAATATATAGAGTTGTGTTAAGAAGGGCAATATTTCACATAGCTTAGAATCTTCTTTGAAGATATAAGACTGTCACAACCCCCCTCCAGAGTCCCCTGGGACAACTCTGGAACCTCATTCAGGACCCTCTTTTGTTAACCCCACAATGTGCCCTGCTCCTACAGCTGCCAATGCCACTATCACACACATCACAACCACTATCAGCCAACCCCCCCAGGAATCCTGCATCACAGACCCCAGGATTGACTACTGTTAACAATTGGATCATGCCACCTGCTTCTAGCCATCATGCATCACAACTCCTTCTATGCCAATTGATTGCATGCCCCATGTTGTATAATGGAAATAATTGGTTCAAAGAGCATATCAAACTATTGACCTGAAGTATACTATTGCCTTGGGCCTAAGATATCCACTCTCTGGAGATTCCAAGCATGGACAATCAGCAACCTGCTGAATGTCACAGAATTTCCTTCTATTTATGTTATTTCCCCTCTCTGTGATGCATGACATTTTTTGGTTATTCTGAGTCATTTTCCAGTTATTGGGCCTGCATTTTCCTGGCCAAGAGAGGATCCTCCAATGTTTTTGGTGCTCCAATCCCATAAATCACTGATATCTCCTTTGATTCTTTTTCAAATGCCTTTAGACCTTTTTTATCAGGTGTGGATTGATCAGACCCTTCTAGCAATACCAAACACAATAGGGTTTGGTAGCCTTCTCATCAAGATACCCATCAGATTTGTGGTGATTGCCTTGATTTGTCATTAGTGCATCAACCAACAGCTCTGTCAAGAATGCTCAATATTTACATAAGATAAATCACCTGATCTCCAGAACCTGAGCAGAGTCACATGATTATAGTTATATGATAGAATTGGGTGTGTATTGGATCAAAATACTGATAAGCTGATTTCTCAGCATCTAAGCCACCAATAAGGCTGATCTAACCTGAGTTGGAGAGGAAATTTTAAGGTGGTTCTGGCTATATTATTTGCCTACAGTTTTCAGCAGAAGTCTATGTTTATTTAGACTTTTTGATGATCAATAGCTTTGTTATGTCTCATAGTTTGAGACTGATATATCACTGTATTTTCTTTTGACAACATGTGGAGCAAGGTGAGTTTGTCTAATTGGATGTGTTTCTAAGGAAGTGATACTTGATGTTCATGTGTTTCACATAGGCATGAACAAAGGAATCCTTAGAGAGAGCAATCATAAAGTCATTGTTGCAAAACATTTGAGTTAGTTAGTTAGTAAAGTCAAATCTAATTCCTTTCAACAGTATTCAAAGCCAAATACATTCTTGAGCACTCTCAAAAGCAGCCATATACTCCACTTTGCAGGAAAAAGCAGCTACTATCCACTGTTTTCTGGCCACCCATGATACTGCACCTAATCCAAGACTTTATATGTATTCTTTAATGCTATAACAAGTATTAGGGCAACTAGCTTAGTCAGAATTAGTGAAACCAATGAGTTTTACATTGGGGTCTAGACCTCCCAGATAAAGCTCAAGATTGCATGTGTTCTTCAAGTACTAGACTAGATGTCTTACTGCATTCTAGTGTGATGTTGCATAGGAGTCCATGTATTGCATGAGTTGTTGAAAATATCAGGGCAAGTGAAAATTGCAATGTATAGTAGGCATCCAATGAGTTGTCAATAAGGCATGTTATCAAGAATGTAATATTCTTTCTGAGATAGGGAGTCCTAGTCAATGCATTATAACTTTGTGTTGGGATCCATGAGTAATGATAGCAGTGTTGCATTCTTCTATCTAAATTGAAGGATAACTTTGTCAATGAGTGTCATTTGGGAGAGTTTGATGCAGTTATTTAGACAATCCCAGTCCACTGCAATGCTCATTACAAAATATGGGACTCCTAGATCCAATATTATCCAGACTTGTCTCATTTGAGCCTTAAATCATTCATTTTCTTCTTTGCTGCTTGCAACAAATAGAAAATCATCAACATAAAGAGCTGCAATGACTGTGCCATGGTCAGTGACTCAAAAGAAGATAAAGGACTTGCATTGCAAGTGTTTAAATCCCCAAGATGCCATGTTGTCATTAATTACCTGATTCCAGATCCTTCCTACCTGCTTCATTCTGTATAATCCTCTCACCAACATCCAGATCCAGTCTTCTTTGCCATCTTCTTCAAATCTGTTGAGTTGCTTCATGTACTAAACCTTGTCTTCAGGGAGAATGCCATACAAAAAGGCCATTTTAACATCAATCTGCATCATGTCCCATCCTTTTGCAGCTGCTAGATGTAGTAGAATATGCCATAATTCCATGTGGGCTGTGAGTGATGTGGTTTTAGTGTAATCACAACTATATATTTGTTTGTAACCTCAAAATACTAGTCTGACTTTGAATCTAACTGCATTCTCATACTTGTTGCATTTAATCTTAAAGACTAGGTGACCTATTCTCACTTTCCGGCCCACTGAGACTGCTGATCAAGGTATGAGTTGATATATGCCCATTTCTTTTGAGGAATTGAGTTTGTCACAATAGGCTGCCTCTCAATGGCTGGTGTTATCTGATTGCTTTGCTTCAGCCCAAGTATGTGGCTATTGTTTATATCTAGAGCTGGGAGATGCTTCTTCAGTTCATGAGTGGCAGCCAATAAATAGTCAATATCCTATAGTGACACAATGTTGCTATCTGGGTCCACAATTGTAGTGCATTCTTAGGATTAGCTTTCAAGGTTAAAACAGGTACACACTAGGATTGATGGAGTTGAGGGACTGGAGAATCAATTGGTGGATTAATGAGTGCTGGTTGGAGTGGGTGAATGAGTTGGGGTACTCCTTCTAAGATGGCAGGAACATTGTTATCAAGGCTGGCAAGGTCAAGCTGTTGGTATGTGAGCACTTGCTCAAGGTCAAGAGGTGAGTTATGAGTTTAGGGTGATTTTTCATAACTTTCACAGAATTTTATGTAATATATTTTATATATTCTTCCAGTTAATGTAAGGGTGACCTCTAGAGGCTGTGGCTCAGTCACACAGCTGGCAGAGGGAGATCCAAAGTGTATTAGAGTATGTACTAACAATATCATAATAACTACTCACCTGGCAGAGGGAGATCCAAAGAGAACAAGTCTAGGGATTCCCTATGCCAGGTTGGACGCTTCTGGGGCTTCTGAAGCGTGGGAAACAACTGTACAGTACAACAAAACTTTAAAAACTTGAAAATTGACTAACCAAACAACTGAGCAAATAAGGCAGGAAAACTCCGGACTTTAGAAGTCAGAAAGGCAAACTCCGGCTTATATAAGCAGCCTGGAAGCGGTGCTGAAGGGCCCACACTTGTCTGAATGGTAGCTAAAGAACCAGAGAGTAATACTAACAGATAGTGTTGAAAGAATAGAAACAGTAGTATAAAATAATGTCAGAAGAATAAGAGAATGAATGAATGGAGAGTGAAGAGATAAGGAGTGAGGAAAGGAAGAAATGAGGAGTCCCCTGACAGTTAATCTTTCATAGCATCTGTATGCCTTAGAATTTCTTGCATAGCCAATTAAGACACACTCAATTGACCTTACATATATTTTGGAATTGTGTTCTGACAAGATGAAAACAAATGCTTTGCAATCTATCTCCTTCATGTAGGAGTATTTTGGCCATCTTCCTGTTCATGCCTTGTGGAAAGTGATGTTGCCCATAGATTTGGTAAGCATCCACTTGTGAATGTGAGAAGCTGTTATATAGAACTCATCCCATAAGTTAGGTGGATATCTTGTAGCTATCTGCATAGCATATGCCTTTTCCATAAGTGTGCAATGCAAATGCTCATACAACCAATGTGCACCAAAGTATATGCTGCTCCATATTGTTATTCTGACCCACAAGATATGAGCCATGCCTGCATGTCACAGTCATCAAGTTCCCCATTATGGCCTATTTGATAAGTGCCAAGTTTGAACTGTGTCTCATTTTTTCATGCCAATTGCTACACTTTGAGGTGGGTGAATGCTTCAGCCTTGTTTCATAGCAGTATTAACCAGTGTTCACTTGTGAAGTCATCAACAATGTTCATTATGTATTTGTAACCACCTCAAGAGATTACAGCCTGAGGACCCACAAGATTAACTCAAACTATCTTCAACTTTTGTGTTGCTCTCTGTTCTTCCTCTTGCACCTTGGAAACTGTGTTCCTCATCTGTTTCTCAAGGATACATGAGTTACACTTAGGTGGTTTGGATGAAAAGACAGAGGGCATATCTGGGATTAATCCAGTCTTTGCTATGTCTAGGATAGTCTGGCAATTGGCATATCCAAGATGATGATGTGAATTTTCCAGGTCACATGCATGTTAGAGTAAGAAAGCATGGTGTGTAGAAGAGGCAGATTAAGATTAAGAGTGTATGGGCATTGATCAGGGGCAAGTGTTCCTTGAGCTACCAGTATGCATGTAGATCAATCAATTATTTTAACTGATGAGTTGTCAAATACAGTATCCAGGCCAAAGCAAGAAGCAAGAGAGCTAACTGAGATCAAGAGAGCTGACTGAGATGAGGCAAACAGTTGCATTTGGAATATACAAGGCATCTTGTAAGACAATATCAGCACCTTTAGTAATATGGAGCCATATATTACCAATTCCAATTGCTGTGACAGTGGATTTGCCAAGCTCTTTTACAATGCATGGTGGAATTGGATGTAAAGTTAGAAAGTCCTTGTAACAAGGAGAGATATAAATTGTTGCCCCCAAGTTGATGAGGAATGAATTAGTATAAAGAGATGAGATAGGTGAACATTCTGTTTAGTTAGTTGGTGTCACATCCATGGCAAGGATATTGTCTATGATTTATCCTGCACTAGTGGTCTAGTCAATTGTGGCAATGGATTCATCTATTGCAGTAAACCCAATGTATTCCCAGTATTCAGTGCTTGATTGTCCTCTCAATGCTCCTTGTGCTTCTTAAGCTTCAATGATGGATTTTCCGATCATGCCACCTCCCTTCTGTACACAGAAAGCTTTTATGTATCCTTTGCAAGGCTCTTTTAGTGCAAAACAATTCTTGCAGCAAGTTGCCCTGAGGCCATGGTTGTGTCCTAATAAGTCTGATGATCTGACACCCCCTTTCATGCTAAAGGCTATTGCATGGTTGGATTTCACCTTAGCATTGAGAATGTTTTGGGCATTCTCCATGAGTATGCAAATGTCTGTTGAATTACAGGGTGCTTTCTGAGAACTATTGCTGAGGAGGGTGGATACAGAGTTCTGCAGGAACTCAAAGGATGGATCATTAAGACTGTTCAATAGGGCAATGCATGTGAAGAGTTCCCTGTCAACTTTTCCAATGTTGAATGCACATTTAACCATGTTAGTGATATGGCCAGCCATGACAGGCAAGGGTTCTGTAGTAGAACAGTAAGTGGACAAAGCTTCCTGAAGAAGAGCTATCTGTTTGAGAGCCCTCTCATTGTGCTCACTCCTTCAAGTCTGAGAAGCAGCAAGCCATGCCTTTGTTGGTAATGAGATCATGATGCTCAGTATCATCAAGTGCAGACTTGATGAAAGTGATGGCAAAGTGATTGTTGAGTCTCCAATTGGCATGTGCATGAGGTTTGGTGTTGATGCTTGGGCAAGTGGTGATAACATTGAAGACATGGGAGTAGATGCCATTAAGGATAAGAGTGGTCCTTAAGCTTTTCCATCCACTGGCTGAAGTTTCCATCAGCATGAATGTACTTGGCTCCTTCCCACCTATGGCAGGGGCATCAGTAGACAAGATAGTCAATGGAGATACAGAAGACATGGCAAGCAGAATCACCAATAAGAGACAAAGACAATAGGCAGGAACAATAGACAAAGAGTAATCAGATATGCAACATGGCATGTAATAATTCCAGACAGAGGTTTGATAAAAGACTAGTTCTGAGGTCTGGTGTTGATAACTATTAGAGAATAATTGACAATATGCCCATAACCTGTTAGAAGCCAGAACCTAAGAACAGACATAAATTTATTCCCTCAGTCCAGTATAATTGACTCCATTGAACTATACCTAAGAACAGATGTAAATTTATTCTATGGTACAGTCAGTCTTGTATGTAATTTATATTTCGAGATAGTTACTCACCCCTCAGTCCAGTATAATTGACTGAGGAGTTCGTCTAGCGTAGATGTTTATATATACATATGTCGTACAATGGGAATGATTAAGATAAAGCATTGGTGGCGGTGGCCAGTGGCCCTGTGTGATGAGTGGCTGGTGTGATATCATGAAATGGTAAAATACTAACACATATTTGCAAAGCATTCTGTTGTTTCTATGTACTCAAGTCACAGTGTTCGCAAATGACAATTCAAGTTAAAAAAATAAACTACTTGCCCGTGATTCAAACTCTCGGGACGACACAGCCACCCGCTTGTACTATCACGTAACAGTATTATATGAGCCTAAAATGGACCAGTTTACAAATTTTATTTCAGCTCCCACGCAATTGAGTTTCCTTGATTGCGCATGTTGAATAACAGCAGACTAGATGCAGTAAGAACTGCGAGGACGCATCCAAGCCTTCTCACAGACAAAACCTCCAGTTTTCTTGGATTGGGCAGACTGTTGAAGGTTGACAGGTGGATTCCTTCATCACTGGTAAGCGCATGGTCGTGGAGAAACAAAGTCTGTCAAAGGTTCGACTTGAAAGTTTATGATGTTGATAAAACCAGGGATCTCGACTTACATTTAGTGACCTGCCTTTTGAAGTTCTGACTGAAATTTTGAAGCATGCCCATTGGCGTGACTTGCTTATCATGAGGCAGGTGTGTCAAATCACTTTCAATATACGGCAAAGAAACAGATCGATAGCTGTAGGTTTGCAGATGGTTGAATGACGCGTCACGAACACGGGTGGTGTGGACGAACCAGTACCAAAGTTATTTGGCAGAGCAAAGATTCAGGCTGAGAATGGAAGAGCCGGTAGACGTGTATTCACCTCGAGAACTGGAGTTTTGGGTGTTGCAGCGGAGAAGTGCCGACTGGGAATGGCAATCTAAAAGTCGTCCCGTTCAAGAACGCGTCATATCCTTGAACGATGACTTCACGAAGGCTTTGGTCCCAGGTGGACGCTGGCTTCTTACAACTATGTGCGACGGTTCAGTTTTTTGCCACGACCTTGAAGATCCTCAAATGCGGAGCAATCTATTAATGCCACCGCGTGAGGACGTCAACCGTCAATTCCTATATCGCGTCGCCGTTGACCTTGATGACACAAGTCCGACGTTGAAGTGTTTCATGGTCACTTATCCTTCAGAATACCATGGTCAGTTGTATTCCAGTCCGATGCTTAACCCGAGTGATACTGACTCGAATCTGCATCAACACTCTAGCACAGCCTTTAAATGGTTCTCTTGATTTCATGATCTGGCGTGTGAATCTGCGTGGACATGGGTCGTCTGCATTCCTGGAGGCACATCTTTTACATTCCTTTCCAGCGACTGAACCCTCTACCAGTGTATTATCTGTCAGTCTTTCTGGTAATCTACTTGCCAGGCTTATGTATACCTCTCGATTTCGATCGTACATTGAAATTTTTGACTGGAGGTCCTCTACGGAGTCTGTGCATCGTAGAACGTTAATTTTTCCCCAAGATCAAGACTCTAAATGTCCCGTACGTGAAATTGCTTTCGTCCAGTATAAACATTCATGTACATAATTTAGGTTTCTGTATCTCTACTTCCTGGTAGCCGCTTGGCCTTTGTCTCCGCCCGCAATCTCTTCGTATACGATATAGACACAATGATTGAAGATCGACCCATCGCCCCGGTACTTCCCCAGAATCCCTCCGAACCAAGATGGGCATTAGTTGACGACCATGGGG
>QLON01001913.1:0-14596 GCA_003313675.1 Termitomyces heimii | reverse complement strand
CAGGCCTTATACATAACATTAGGACTATTAAAAGATATAATTACTGGCACTAGTGGAGAGGACTACTGGACTTTTGTGGGCACTAGGTATGACTTTGTGCTTTTAAACTTTACAAAGGTGCACAGGAATCTCATTTACTGTGTCCATCTGGTATTGGGCTTAAATTTGACAATGCACTGGACTGGGGTACACCTGTATTTGTTTGAACCAGACAATTTATATTTAGCTAATTATTCTGAGTCATAGAGTACTACATATACTTCCTTGCTCCATGCTTTTGCAAAGTGCATTGGGAAACCCACACTGGTATACCTTGTGGTGAAATTGATAGTGCCCATTTACCATTAGCTTCAAGGAGAAATCACTCCCCATGCAAAAAAGGTTACCAAATTTTTGGTAAGCCCTTCCATACCCAAACTTTCACCTCACTGGTGGCCAAAGTACAAACAAAAAAAGTACTATAATCAATCTGAATATGTTCTGGCACAGGTGGAGAAGCTTTGAGTCTTAGTGAGCTTGCTGAATACCATTTTACAAAGAAATCCTGTCCTGTTTTTTTGCAAACCTTAAGATTCTTTGGATTATATAGTGACCTTGGATTTTGCTAGTTTCCATGGTTAAGCAAGGGGAGACAGAAGGAATGAAAACTTACACCTACAGAAACAGTGACATCATTTGCATTCTGCTCAAGATCTGATGTGCAAAATTTCAACAGTGGCAGATACAAAGGTACTTGGGGGGTTCCTGAAGAGGACTCTTGGGCAAGGGTCAATTCTCACCTCATAATCTGCATTAGCACATGAGACCTTGATATTGTTATTAGAAGTATCATACTTGACTTTATCCATTTTGACTACTCCACTAACACTTTCCTGTGGAGATATAGGCTCCCACCTATAGATCTGTTAGTGCTTTCAACAATGACAATGAAATGGCCCCAGGATTTCATACTTGGCTTGAAGTTGGCAAGTACTCAAACTTGTTGAATCTATATTAATTTTATGCATACTTTGACTTGCCTCACTACTAGGGGACTGTGCCCTGAATGAACTACCTCTTAGTAGAAAGCAACATGACACTTCAAGTAGTAAGTACCCTAGGAGCCATGGTGCTGAGAGAATAGCAAGACAGTTATGAGGAATAGGGACTATAAGATGGAACCATGAGTAATTAGCAACTAAGTCTTGTTTGTGTTTCAGCATAGAGTGAATATCCAGGAATGCTTAAATATGAGGACATTTATGATATTAATATTCTGGTTCAAATTTAAAGACATTTTGTTCTCTTTTTGGTTGAAAGAAAAATCAAGATACAAAGGCAGTTTGTTTTATCCTGAATCCCATTTTTCCTTTTGCCATTTTACCACTTTGCCATTCTTCTACTTTGCCACTTTGCCATTGTTTCAGGTAACCCATTGATCTTAATCAGTCTAAAAGAAACTTTTCTTGCCAAAGGATCCTTCACAAAGGGATCCAGTTGTTCTTTATGGACCTTATCCTTTTTCCTGAAAGACTTTTTCCAACTGCCTCTTTAGATGATGATCTTGCAGGATGATAATTTATAAACTCAGGCCAGAATCTTACATCCACTCCTCATCTATGGCTATGGCAGAACCTCTTTGGTCAGTTCATTCTTATTCTTAGTTATGTTATGATCCCTCTAAGCACATGTTGATAGGAGCCTAATTGTCTCCCTGAATACAGAAAGGTCTGTCAAGAATAAGAAAGATTTTGTGATCACAAATGCAGCCCTTGGCCCAACACTCTTGAATGCATTAGAGAGGACTATGTTGGTTATTCTTGAACCTAAGAACTGGAATAAGCCTCCTGTGGCAATTTGTTCTCTTATTCCATGCAAGGCAAGACAAAGTCATAGAATGTATTTAAATTTTCTGAACTGACTTCTTAAAGATTGAACAAGCCAGCATTTGAGCTCATTTCAGGGGAGAAGTGGAATATGCTTTCAGAGCAGCTGGCCCAAAGTAGGTATTTTTTTGTGTGCTTTACTTTGATAATAATGTTTGATTGTTTGATAGTGACATACATATCTTACTTGAGGAAGCAGTAGCATTGCCACCTAACCATCCAACCACTATTAGAAAGTCATCCAAAATTGACATGAGGAATTCAAACTTGCCACCATTACCTCTTCCATGCTCAGATGCACCTGAGACAGTGCCTCCTTTGATCATTTCTACCCATTCTATCTTTCCTGGTACAGGTTCTATGGTGCCTCATATAGGAACTATTCCTACTATGATTCCTTTTGCTCAATTGTTTTCTCCATGCATTCCTTCTCCTGCTATACTGGCACAATATTTTGACCCTACTGCACTTCCTGTTCCTCCAATTACTTCTGCCTCTGCTACACTAGCACAAAACATAGTAGTTTTACAATATCTCAATGTAAAGGTAGTAGACATCAGCTAAGGCAAGGGTGATCAAGCTATTGCATGGAATGACAGGATCAAATTCTGGGTCACTGTCATAGATAAAGCTTCAAGTACTGTACTCACTCAGAAAAGGAGAACTGACCCAGTAAGCTGTATGGCTTATCCAGGAGTTTTTTTTTTCTTACTATCCTCTTAGAAGAAATTCAGGGTTGGTAGTGAAGTGTTCATAAAAGGCAAGTCATCACCCTATAGTAGCAGTTCAGAATCTTACTGTCATTATAAGCTTTGACCAAGGTCTCATTAGTCTTTATTTAAATGGCTATTGGGACATCACAATTCCTTACATCATATATGTTGCATATGTGTGTGGTATTCAATACTGGAACCCAACTATAGGGGATAGCAATTGGATCATTAGTATGTTCCACCAGTTCCATCCTCATTGCCAAACTGAGAGTGTGCTAGGGGTGGAAATCAAACACATAGCTCCATAATGCAATAGCCAGCAACAGTCAATCAGAAGTTGTGTAGCAAATGATATATGTTAGTCCACAAGAATTGTAGAGACAGTCTAGGCAAAGTCCTCCTAACTACCTGAGATGAAGTCATAAATGACATATATAGTATGATGTAAAATGAGTGGCAAGAAGGTTTCCAATTTCATGGTTGAAATGTTGAATGCTAAAAGTTTAAATAGCTTTCTGATACTTCCCATAATATGACTCTAGAAGCTTAATTTGCTGGTATTGGTGAGAGTTGGAGATGGAAAGTTCTGCATTGACAGTCTGGCTTCTGGAAAACTCTCCAGCTAGCTCTACTCTTGAACCACTCTCACTAGAGACCAAGGGAATTGATTTATTTGTTTTTTGAGAAGAGATGATAATGACAAGTTGAGAATTCTTTGATGTGGATAGTGCATTGTCCCAGTTGCTATCATTACCATTGGATGTGGTTATGCTCTAGGCAATAATAGGTTGATTAACTAGACATAGAATGAATAGGATGACTTATTGACTTTAGACAGTTCAGACATTTCTCTATGTGACTGCTACAAAAGCCAATATCATCCATTAAAAAAGTTGTGATGTACATCTATAAAAACTCACCAATTCATTTTGATGGCCACTTTGTTGTTTTTCTTGATTCCTGTCAGTGAACTCCTGGTGGAACCATTTCTTTTCTTTCTCTAAATGGGCAACAATAGTCAGAAATTTATTAAATTAGCCAGGGTCTGTTAGTTTCACACTCACCAATCCACTTCTCATCTGCATCAATATGAAAACCAGGACAAACATTATCATCCTTTCCAATTGGCATGTGGTTCCAAAAGCTTGCAAGGAGGGCTTCACATCCTGCCCAAAAGTTCTCCTCTGGCTGCCAGCTACACAAAAACAAGGCAGGAAACACTATTTGTCAAGCACTATGATCTAGGAGCTTATCTATCCTCATTTGATGCATATTCAGCCCTGACAAAATGGAAATACAGTTACAGGTTGATTAGACCAAACCTAAGCATGATGCAATAGAATTAGCTTAGATCAAGTATAGAGAGAACTCAGTGTATCTGTGGTATTTCCAGATGCCTACCTAATACATCTGGGGAATGCTTAAATACTGTAGCAAGTGGCTGTGTTTATAGGCAACAAATTATGTAGCAGCTGACTTACTAATGGACTGAAAAGTGATTGTGCAACAATGATGAAATATGTCGGAACTTCTTCATCATATTACTTTTGTCACTTCCTCTTGACAACATATCTCATCATTAAGAATCACATGGGATGCAATGAAGTTGCAGACTTCCCCTCATGGGCTTGTTGGTAATCTCAAGCAGATTGCACAGCACATCTACAAAGTTCTGTGGCCTCAGCAATAACAACTGCTTGGTCTTGCATAGCCATAAGGGTGTGTTGTGGAAATGTTGCATGGAAGAGTGATAGTAGGCTAGGGATGGGCATGGCAGCAAGTTGTTTAGTAAGTTGGTGCTATTCATGTGCCTTTTGATTGGCAGCTATTCATCTCCTAATGGTGGTGGGGTCTTTGAAGTAGCATTTAGCATTGTTATGCCCTCAAGTATGGCATTTTAAGCACTTAAGGGTGCAAGATGCTGGTTTGGCAGTAGGTGCAGTGGTGGTGCTAGTTACTCTATGGTTACTGCTAGTAGGATAATCACTTTCAAGTTCATTGATCTCATTTTGAAGTTCTTTAATGAAGTCAAACATGCTTTCATAATAATAGTGCATTAGAATGAGAAGGGCTGAAGTTATACAAACAACTAAGTCCCATATCTGACTCAGGGTTATGGTATGGAGGATGTTTGTTTTTGTCAGCACTTTGATTTCTTGCCATTTTACTTTGATGTTGTGCTGGGTAATAGGTGTAACCATGATATCAATGAAGTTGGGCAGGGTTTATCTGGAAATGACAAAATAGAAATATAGTTACAGGTTGATTACACCAAATCTAAGCATAATGCGATAGAATTAGCTTAGATCAAGTATAGAGAGAACTCAATATATCTGTGGTATTTCCAGATGTCTATCCAATACATCTGGGAAATGCTTAAATACTGTAGCAAGTGGCTGTATTTATAGGCAACAAATTATGTAGCAGCTGACTTACTAATGGACTAAAAAGTGATTGCATAACAATGATGAAATATGTCGGAACTTCTTCATCATATTACTTTTGTCAAGCCCACTGCAAGACATTTGGCATTACAGAAAATACCATATATATTAGAAGCAAACCTTCACAAGATACTCCTAGGTAGATTGAGGACCTGTGGCAAAAGAAAATATGAAAATATACCTATTTTAAATTCTGTGGTTGCCCTTGTCTTGAAATACCATTATCAAGTCATTATGCACCAGTAATTACCTCTAAGAATCAGTTAGCTGACAATATATTAACTGTCAGAGTATCTCTAACTTCATACCTACAAAGTATAATCCCTGCTTCTTGGACTTTGGCATGAAGTACTACTCTGTTGGAGGATAATGAAATGAAGAGATAAATGCCTAGCACCTAAATTAAGACACAGATTCAGACATGGCATGTGCATCTGCACAAACTTAAATAAAGGCATACACTAAACCTATTTATCCAACATTGTAGTATAGTTTTCTAATATACTTACACTGTTGTACAAATGGACACAAGCAACTGGCAAATCTCATATGCTGACTATTAAACTGTGCTTTGTGAATGGCCTCATAGTGGAAAGAATAGGACTTCTTGTAGAGATATATAGATATAAACATCTATGGTTGTACCTGCTAAAAGGGTGAAATTGTCTAAGGAGAACTGCAGTTGAAAGTTGCAACTCTGGCATACTGCATTGGCCCTGGACCAGGCATCAAAATGGATGATACAGCTTTCTAGCACAGGCAGGGATTACCTGAAATTTCATTCATAACCCAATATAAAAGCAACATCTTTGAGTTTCTATAATGCTCCATTGACAAGGTCTTTTAGTATTGCCTGACCCTTGACCTATTCTCACTTCTATTTTTGAAGGTCTCATCTTTTGGGACTGTTCCTTCCTGAGATGTAGCCACTCCATTTCTCTGCATCATATAGGCTGCCATCTCATTACAGCCAGCTGGTACTTTTGTCACTTCTTCACTTTGCATATAATAGAGAAGACCAGAAGAGACTTTGATGCCATAACACTCAGTAGCAAGAAGGCTATATAGCATAATTTGGGCACAATATTCCAGATGATGGTATTGACAGTAGCATTGAGTTTTTCCTTGAGGCTGTAGGTAGGTGACTATATGTCCTCTTTGATGGTGTATTCCAGAGAATTGCACCAGGCTATACACTGCTGTTAGCAAAGCCATGGTTAGCCAAAGAGTCCTTACTTTAGGAAAGTCAGAGATGTATCTGATAGTTCCAGTTGTTACCTTGCCTTTAGCTTCTTCAATCATCACATCAATCTTAACAAGTGTTGGTTTTACAGGTGTGAATTTAGAGATTGGTATAGCATTCTAGAATGAGTCATCTAATTTGCCTAAGATATCTGCCATGAAAGCTACCTCATCCATAGTGGAGTGGGTAGTAGGTGGCATCACTGAGACACATGGTAATCAGGCTTGGAGTGGAGCATTGTGGAAGAAAAGACAAGAACACACCTTTATATGCAAGTTGAAGTGAACTTGTGCATTACTTAATAAGTGTCGAGATTTGTATCAACTAGTTGAGCCTTTGGGCAAAGTAGTAATTCATTAATTCATGCCCATACACATATATCAGTGCATATCCTCCATCAAGCTCTCAAAGAAGGCCTCTTTCATGGTGCTTCTTGATAATGGGCAATTCCTTGCAATCAGAGGGGATTCAATTATAAAGATCTATGAACCATTGCTTGGTGGAGAAGAAATTGCCTATTATGATGGTTTTTCTCCACTCTTTTGCTTGGCAGGCTCAGCAACAAGCCTTCATGCTTATTGCAGGTTTCAAAATGGCTGGATCATGTCCATCCTCATAGACAGGAACTCAAAGGTAAGTTGTTGTAACATCTATGGTGAGTAATATATTAAAGCCTCAATAGGTTGTCTCTATTTCTGGGCTCCATCCATTCACTGGCTCAGTATCAAAAATCATTCTGCATGATTCTGAGCCTCTTATAGCCATTGCAGGTGTGAGTGGGCAACCAAGTGAGGGCAATGTTGTAAAGATCTTTCACACTATCAATTATTACACAAGTGAGCTCAGCTACATTTTATAGTCTTTAATTCAATCTTTCCTCCAGCAATGTGGGACAAAGTCATGTGTTTAGTTCCATCCTGCAACTTGCCAAGTCCTTAGGTCATTGCTATGTTCTGGTGCCAAGGAGCTGGCAAGCACTCATTCCTGATCTGCTACAAAAGTTATGGCATATAATCAGTTTTGAATTTTTTTGAATTTCTAAAAATTGACTGAGTTTGACTAGTTCATTCAATTTACAAAATGGGGAGCCAGTTTGTCTCTTCTCAGCCAAAACAATGTAGGTTACATGGTTAATCTGATTTTTCTTGCCTGGAATTTACCAAGTGATTCTAGAGAGGCTTTTAATCCTGGTACTAATATGTTTTTGATGCCAAATACCTTGTGTTGGTTTGACATCATTTGTACAAAAAGTCAACTTCCTCTTTCAAGTTTACCAATAGGTTCTCTGAGCCATCTTGCATCAGCTTAATTTATGAGTGTAGGAGATGTTATTGTTTGTGAAGCACCTGGCAAGGCTCTTATTTGAAAAATAATGGGGAATTCACTGAGATGACTAGATGCATTAGATTCTGGTGATATATTTTATGCCTTTGTTATCACCATCTTGATTATATTGTAATGCTAGAAAAAGGCACCACAATAAAAATAAGTGTATATAAGTATCTTTCTTCTGAAGTAAATATTGATAGAGTGTAGTTGGCATACCTTCTAGGATACTATGATTTAATTGCTACCTTGAGCAGCTCTCAGATCTCTCTTTGGCGAGCAGAAGAAGGTACATAAACACTTCAGTATTTACTAATGGTACAACTTATGCTTTTTGAAGCTTTGCAAAAGGAACATCCCACCATTTACTCTCTGACTTTCATCTACCTTTATCCATGGCTATTCTTGCTTGGGTTAATGATTGTTGGAGTTGCAGCATAGTTGGCATTGAATGGCAACCAATTAAGAATTAAAAGTCTTTTTCAATGTAAGTTGACATTTGCAACCCACTCTTGTGTGAGAGTCTAATCACTGTATTACAACTTTGTATTCAAACTGGTTCAGAGCAGAAGGGAGATTCATATTTGGATGCCTAATCTCAATAAATATTTAATCATATGAATGGATCTGTCCTCTTCACATTTCAGCTTCATCTTTGTTCAATCTGTCTAGAAGGGCAACTTTTGTGAAGCTCAAGAAGCAGGATAAGTCTACTGGGTCTTTGAGTGGGGCAGCAATTCAATCGTGGATATCCTCAACAGTCATGGATGATCCAGATGCATGTACAAGTGACTTTTTGTGGCAACAAGATTGGGTGTTAGATGATTGGCAAAGATCAATAGAATATGCTCAAGACATTTTACTCAGAGTAAAGGCTAAAGAAAGAGCACTGTTCTTGCAGGATGAACTGTTGTCACTGGCAAAACATGCAGGTTCATTGTGTTGTTGCTCTGCAATTCCTTTGATGAAGAGTAAATTGTTGTAGCCTCTCTTTGTTGCAAATCATGGATGTATTCAAGTTGCTGACACTAACCTATCCACAATATCCTGATAATGCATCACAAGATGCAGTCAAAGCAGTCAGCATGGAGCTGATAAGAGTGGATGAACTACAAGAGTTATCAGATGGCACACCAAATAGGTCTGAAGATGTGTACAAGCTAGAATAAGTGGGGGAAAAATTGAACATGTGATTGTTAGGACCAGGACAGAATCTGGCTCTGACTTTGGAAAACTATATTTCACAATATGCACAATTTTGTTCAAGAGCTAGCCCACTATCTGCTCTGTAACACCTAGCAGGAGCACAGTCTGGGAGGGGTGGGGGAGGGTTTCTGGGGCTGGTTAAGGGGGGGAAAAGGTGAGGGTAGTTCAGGGCCCCAGCTCTAGGGGCCCCCATTTTCTTGCCAGTGTTTGTAGATTAGTGTATGTATAACATGTATATAATTGGTCTCCCAGAGTTGAAAAACAGTGTAAGTAAGGTGGCAGAAGAACTGGAAAAAGCACCTTGTCCAGACTCTGGAGTACTACTATGGAAGAGGACTAAAAGGGAATAAGGTTTTAGGGAAGGGGAACAGAAAGTATACATGGGAGTTGAATCTCTACTCAGCCCAGAGGCAGGGGTTATGCCCACTACTGCTGTCTGTGAGTCCTGTGCCCAGAAGGGTTGTTTCCTGGGTGCTGTTGCTGGAAGTCCTGGAGTTTGTCAAGGGCACCTTGAAGGTTTCAGCATGGTTCTCAAGTGTCATTCTCCAGGCCATATCCCTACTATTGTACAAGGAAGTGGAGTCATTTACAAATGTTCTGGGAGTCAAGAAAATCTTCAACCTCATAGTGGTACTCATCCTCAACCTCAACCAGGGGAGGGGATTTGGGGCATTGCTCAGGAAAGGGGTCTGGGGGGTGTTGCTCCAAGAGGCAGACATGGAACACTAAGTGCAGACCTTTAAGTTCCAGGGGGAGCTTGATCTTGTAGGCATAGGATGAAACTTTTTTCAGGATCTTGAACAGGCTAAGGCACTTGTGATTGAGCTTTGGGGAGGGCTGGCAGGTGCAGAGGTGGTGTCGATCTAACCATACCTCTGTCCCAGGGGCTCAGTCGGGGGTGTTTTCCTGTTTCCGGTTGGTATGTTTTGCATAAGCCTGGTTTGCAATGTTGATTTCCTCCCAGAGGAATGCATGAAGGGAATGAAGATCCCAAGCGAACTTGTGAGTGGTGTGCAATGAGATGTCCCAGAGTGAGAATATCAGTCAGGGGTGATATCCCTTATTGGCAAAGAAGGGTGATACCCTGGTGGCAGAATGTGGCATGTTGTTGTAGGTGAATTCAGCCAAAGGGAGCTCAGTGTGCCAGTTGTCCTGCAGGTAGTTGATGTATAGCTGGAAGTATTGCTTGAGGAACTGGTTGACCCTTTTAGTTTGACCATCAGTTTTGGGGTGGTAGGCAGTGAAGAGACTAGTTTTTACTTCAAGGGCTTTGCATAGAGAAGTCCAGAATTTGGACATGAAGAGTGGGCTCCAGTTGGAGACAATGTTGTCCAGGAGCCCATGTTTGGTGAAGATGTGCTTGAGAAATAGCCAGGCAAAGTCTGGGGCAGTGTCCATGGTGTGGCAGGGTAGGAAGATGCCCTGTTTGGTTAGCCTACACATAATGACAAAGATGGCATTGAATTCTTCTAATTCCAGGAGTTCAACGATGTGATTCAGGGATATGGAGGACCAGAGGCATTGTCTGACTGGCAGGGGTTTCAGGAGCCCATAGGGTCAGTGTCAGGGGACTTTGGCCCAGAAGCAGGGTTTGCATGATCAAATGTAGTGGGTTACATCCTTCTTCAACTCTGGCCAAAAGTAAGTCTGGGAGATAAGCTAGAGGGTATTACATATTCCAGGGTGTCCCCAGAGCTTATAGTTGTGGTGTTGGCAGAAAACATCATAGTGGAGTTAGGCATGATCCAGGACATAGATGCAGCCATCCCAGAGGAGGAGTTTTTCATCAGAGGATAAGGAGAAAGCAAGGTCCTGGTCAGTTCTGTCAGGGGAGTTGCAAGGGTCATGGTCAATGAAATACTTGTCTTAGGGGGCACGGCATATCTGGCTCAGGATTCCTTCATCATTTAAAATTAGTATAGCATTCAGATGTTTAGGAGGGATTACCATGTGATGATTGAATGCATTGTGTTCTACCTCAAACAGCTTCTTGGAGTAGATGTCCAGTCATCAGGTGAGGGCATTGGGTTTAGCTCTAAGTCATCCTAGATGGTACTGGATCGTGAAGTCATACTCCAAGAGGATTTCAGACCATTGGGCCTGCCATCAGGTGAGTTGCTTGGTTATAGTGAAGTACTGCAGGTTACTGTGATCTGAGTAGACCTGAATCCAGTGCCAGGCCTCCTCAAGATAGACTTACCATTGTTTGAAGGCTTCAATGATAGCGAGGAGCTTCTTGTCATAGATGTCATAGTTGAGCTCAGCATTGATCATGGACCAGGTGTAGAAGGCAACTAGCCAGGGCTCCTCACCATTGGCTCCCATCTGCAAGAGAATTCTGGCAATGGCATAGTCAGAGGCATTGCATTCTAGGATAATTGAAAGGGTGGGGTTGTAGTGCCAGAGTATGGGGGCAGTGGTGAAGGCTTCCTTGAGCAGGTTAAAGATGCTCTGGCACCTACTGTCCCAGTTCCATGCAATGTCCTTATATGTGAGCCGGTTGAGGGGTTTTGTGATACCAGAGTAGTTGTCTATAAACCTCTAGTAGAAATTAGCAAAACCTAAGAAGGATTGTACTTCCTTGATGTTCTAGGGTTGCAGCCAGTTGACAATGGCCTCTACCTTATGGGGGTCCATGTGAATACCATTTGGGAATACAAAAGATACTTAACCTCTTTCATGTGGAATAAATACTTCTCAGGTTTGGTGTGGAGGTTGTGCTTCCAGAGGCGTCCAAGGACCTGCTGGACATGCTTCCAGTGGTCCTCCCTGGAGTTGGAGTAGATGAGGATGTTGTCCAGGTAGACAATCATGAAAACATTGCTTATATCATGGAAGATGTCATTCATAAAGTATTGGAATATGGCAGGGAAGTTAGTCATTCTGAAGGGCATTACAAGGTATTCAAACAGACCATACCACATGTCAAATACAGTTTTCCACTCATGTCCCAGGGTGATGCAGACATTGTAGCTGGAGTGAAGGTCAATTTTCATGTAAACCTTGGCACTGCAGAATTGGTTGACCAGATTGCCAATGAGCAGAAGTGGGTAGTGGTTCATCTTGGTAATCTTATTCAGTCTCTGGTAGTCAATGCAGAGTTAGAAAGAACCATTCTTCTTCTTGGCAAATAGAATTAGGGCTCCAGTGGCAGAGATGGAGAGTTGGATGAATCCCTTCCTAAGCATTTCATTGAGGTAGTCCTTGAGGGCCTGGAGTTCAACTTCCAACATATTGTAGACTTTGCTAAAAGAGGGAGTGGCTTCTTCCTCAAGGTCAATTGTATAGTCATAGGAGCAGTGAAAAGGAATTTCTTTAGTGTCACCTTTGAAGAATATGTCAGCAAACTCATGATACTCTGGGGGAACTACTTCTCAGAGGATTTGTTCCTTGGTTTTCTTTTTTGGGGGGATAGCATTCCCTTGTAAGTGTTCTTCCAGAAGAGATGGTGAGGTGTGTAGCTAAAATGTGGGGATTCCATTCCTCATGAGCTGGGCAAAGGGGGCAGCTCCAATAACCCTAATGTTGAGTATGTTTGGGTTAATTGGAGTCACAGATGCATTAGCTGAAGCAGGTTTGATGCATGTTTAAGACTGGCCTAGGTAGTTTAGCCCTTTGTATCTTTCCAAGGCATGTTTGGGGGTTGAGCAAGAGCCTTGCGAGTTTGGGCAGGCATTGGCAGCATATGGCTGGGAGATGTGGCTGCCACCTTGGGGGTGTGGGGCACCAGATCACTTCCTAGGGCCCAGAAGTGCATGGCAGTCAAGGGATAGTCTTTGGGTCCCAGGAAGGTCATTATGAGCATTCTCCAATTGATGTCAGAATTCATATTATGTAGCTAGGGTAGCCCCAGCATCATTAGAGTTGACTCATAGAGTCATGTGACCAGGAAGTTGTAGGTGAACTTGTAACCATTATCTAGGGTCACACATTCCAAGTGAGACCTATAGATGGGGCTGGAGAAAGAGAGGGCACCATTGAGGCATTGCAAGTGAAGGGGTTGATTAAGGGAGTTGTGAAGAAGGTCAAGGGCATCACTAATGAAGACTTCAGTAGCTCCACTGTCAATGAGGGCCAATATCAGTCCCAGGGCACCATCCAGCCTAGCATTGATGATGAAGGATCAGGATGAGTGTGATTGGAGCCTGGGGAGTAATGGGAGCCTGCCTGAGAAGTTCTTTGGAGTCAGGCCTGGAGAGTGAGGAATATCAAAGGGAAGCTGCTAGTTGTTGGGTGTCAGCTCCCAGGTCAGGCAGAGAGTCAGATAATGCCAGTCAATGTGGAGGTTGGTGTCTTGGAGCCATGGAAGTCCTAAGACCAGGGGTGTGGAGGGGTAGAGTTTGGTTAATAACATCCAAAGGGTGTGAGTCTGTCTGTTGGCAAAAGTAACAGGCATACACTGGGACCAGGAGTTATTGAGCAAGTTCCAGGGTGAGGATAGGTAGTATCTTCTTCTTCAAAGGTCCAGGTGGTATGTCCCATAACCTGTCATTGGGGGCACTTGGAGATGAAGTGATCTTTCTCACTACAGAGTATGCAAGCACCCTCCCTTCTCCATCATTCCTGCACATCCTTTAAAACCTCGATCCAGGATTGACCTTTTTTTAGAGATTGGTTGGCCTGGAGGGCTTTTTTGTCCTGTTTGTTGGCATAATCAGGATTCTCAGAGTCTTCCGGGGGTTCCTCAGGGCTTGGCACATCACTTGGGTCATTGGCAGCCATGGTGGTGTTGAGTTGGGCCTGGGGGCAAGTGCCACTACCAGAGTTGGTATTGAGTAGGCTGCAACTCACCAGGAGTTAGCCACTAGGGAATGCAGGTTGATTGGTGTTTTGGGTTTGGGGGTTGGGGTTTTTGCTGGAGAGCTATGGAGGTCCTCCCCTAGGGGTCTAGGAGGCTTGGAAGTTCAAGTACTCACTGCAGTTTTCCCAGTATCATTGATTAATCTGCATAATGAGGGCCTTGTATCTGTCGTAGAAGGGTTGTTTTGGGGTGAGTCAGAGGATGTCCTTGATACATTGCAGCAGCGCATGGCAGAGGATGTACTAGAGGGTGCTGTAATTCCAACCTGTCTCATAAGCTTCCTTCTCAAAACATACAATGAAGGTGGTGAAGTGCTCTTCGGAGCACATCAGAAGGTTAAAGAGGTTGTCCTCAACCTTGGCCATGGTGTTATAGATCCCAAACTTTCTGAAAAACTTGTTGATGAAGGCTTGCCAGCAAGAGAATGCCCAGTTATTGGGGTTAAACTGGATGAGGGCTGTGTAGTGGTCGAAGGCAATCCCTTGGAGGTATGAAGTAGCAAAGGCCACCCAGGAGCTATTAACCTGGAAGGTGAGTGGCTTCACCTGAAATGTATTAAGACATTAGGTGAGGAATGTATGCTATTTTTGGGAGTCCTGGCCTGTGAATGCATTGGGTTTTTGAATGTCCAAATATCCTTTATAGGCGAGGGCATTGCAAACTGGTCCAGTGCCATTGCAGGGAGGGAGGCCAGCATTGTAGTAGTAGTAATAATGGTTACCCCCTCATCCTTGTAGAGGAAAGGCACCAAAGGCAGGACCTCACCTGCCTGGAGGGCCTCCTCCAGGCAGCTCACCTGGAGGTCCATGCCCAGGAGGCCCGTTGTCCCAAAGGGGTTTATTCTGACTAGGGGGAGGCCCGAGTCTCTATGTAGGGGGTAGTGGAGGAGGTCAGTGGGTGTTTGGTGAAGTTGGGTCAGTTTGAGAAAGACTGGGTGCTGAGTCAGGTGCTAGGTTGCATAGAGGACATTTAACCCAGGAGGGTCATGCTTGCATCGG
>QLON01001902.1:0-40319 GCA_003313675.1 Termitomyces heimii | reverse complement strand
TCTTTCTTCTCACTATTCCCAATGATCAGTATACATGCGAAAAAGAAAACACAAAAGAGAGATGATATGACCACCCAGTTCAAACTCTTAACAAGATAGATAGATGAAACTCTTGAACATCAATATATTTTTTGTCAGTATTCCTCGTACCAAGGCTGGAACAGCATAATCCATATTCTTTCATTTCCTCTCCAAGAATGCCCTTGCCTCCTCCCACCCCGCCCTCTCCCTCTCCTTTCCCAACCTTTCACCCCTCCTAATCTCCTCTTCATCCACTCTCTTCCAATCCTCGTACTGCGTGACCAGACCCGTCTTTAATCCTTCCTGTACCTCCACTGGCACACTCTCGAGGTTGGGCTCGGGATTCATGACATCCCTTATCTTACTCGAATCCACGTCATCTGCACCCTCCCCCTGCGGCGTCATCGTCGTATGCACCTCCTTATCCCCGGGCAACCAGTCCGAAAGTATCGCGTCTGCAACCCCGTACGCGTTCATCATCGTTGCAGCTAATACACCCTTTGCGCCCGTCGCTGCCCACCCAGACGCATAGACGTTCTTCATTTCTTTGTTTCCATCGACAACGCGCCCGCCAGGCATCGTCCTCAGATGGTTCAGGTCAGAATCATAGAATGGTGCACTAGGCTCTCCGTGGAATCCTAGCGAGGTCACAACGAGACTGGTCTCCACCTCCTCCGTCTGGCCCGTCGGCACCGCTCTCCCCGTTTGTTTGTCTACCGTCGTGTGCGCCAGACTCAATTTCGCCATACTCGTCCCCTCGCCTTCATTGGGGAGCACGAGCCCCGTGGGGGATCTATAAAAATCTAAAGACCATGTCTTCCCAGTCGTCCCAAACGCATTGTTCGATCCCTTCCGCAAAAGCTGCAAAATCCTCCCCTGCTGCCTCGTCGTCTCTTTCACGTCCAACACGTCCCCTTGTATCGGCACCATAGCCGCGTCGGGCAGGTTGATTAGCTCCCTCAGCTCTTTCGTAGTGAACGCTGCCTCCAGCGGCCCACGGCGGCCGAAGATCGAGACGTGCTTGACTTGCGAGCGAGCGAGGACGTCGAGGACGGGTGCAGGGACGTCGTATTTTGCGAGAATGGAGGGGGGAGTGAGGAGCATGCGTGCGACGTCGAGAGAGACGTTGCCGTTTCCGATCAAGGAGACGTGTGTTGTGCGTTCGAGGGGAGGGGAAGGCGGTGCGGCGGGGTGCTGGGTGTACCAGTGTACGAGGGAGAGAGCAGGTGTGCAGTAGGATGAGGGGGGAAGAGAGGGGTGTAGCGTCGGCAGAGTACATCCTGTGGCGAAGAGGAGGTGCGTATAGTTTGCGAAAACGGAGGTTAGCGGTAGCTTGAGAGTGTGTGGCATTGGGCAAGGAGTCGATGGCGACCCGACGTCGACATTCCCGAAGAATTTGAAGCGCGGGTCGGTAGCCGCTGCATCAAATTTATGAGTACAGTTCTAGTAGACGGATAAATGTTGTCATGGACCAGATGATCCTGTAAGCGAACCTTGACTTCTGGGTGATCTGGCGCCACGCCATAACGCACGAGCCCATGAGGTGCCCAGAGGCGATCGAACATGTGTATCCGGAGAGAATTCGTTGACCCCGTTGGAATGAGTGAAAGCAGACGCGACGCGACGTAAAACGCGGACGGCCCACCGCCTATGATCGCCAGCTTCATGGGCGGCATTTCTGAAAAAAGACAAGCACAAAAACTAAGAAAGGTCCGAAGGACGAGTCATCTATCCTCGCGAGAGAAGTAGAAATTAATTTAGACGCCTGTCCGCGTGACAGAGTAGCTGACAAATATGGGCTTTTCTATCATAGAATATCCCCTTTCTATTTGCTTATTCATTAATGGCCCTCTTAGCTCAGTGGTAGAGCGCGTCACTCGTACTTCTCGGTACATGACGAGGTCAGTCGTTCAAGTCGGCTAGGGGGCAATTGTTTATCTCTTCCACCTTTTAATTTTATTGCTCCTGGCTCGCGGGTCGCTTCTGTTCTATTCACGACTAGAATAGCCCTAAAGTCTCGTACTTCTTCCCTTTGTGATCCAAGCCAGTTCGTGTCTCACCTTGCCCAACCTTCAAATCATCTCTCCCATAAATACATCGGTGAAAAGGTCTACAATTTCGCTAAAGCATCATGCAATGTATATAGGACAAGGACCCTCCGAACGCTCAAGTCTGATAAGTCGTTGAGACGCTTGCCGTGTTGGTCTCTCTGAGATGAAGCAACGTTCTTCTGGCGATCTTCATAGTGTGGGCCAGCTGGCCTCATTATGGAGGCTTGCATTGCCGCGACCTCGGCATGCGTCAGCGTGATTTGCTCCATGTATTCAAGTCGTTAGGCGATCCGGTTTCCAGGACAAGTAATTATTCAGTATCAGATAGCCACGAAGCATGATCTGTAAAAAGGAATTCTGTACCTAGCTATACAAACTGTAAACATTCAGGGTGTTCTCATGCTACTCGCGACAGCTTCGTAATGGAACAGTGGAACTTGTGTCCAGGCAACCTCCATTCATCCTGTCAGAACAATAAATAGACAGATTGATACATTGCTATGCGAGAATGTCATGATCAGCAACGGGCTTAGCTTGGGAATATTTTCCAGCTTACAGTGCCGTCCCTCTGTACAACATCACAGTTCTGCATAATTCAGCGCTAAAGGAGGTACCTGCTCGCCCATGGACCTTGGAATACCTATGTAAGAACAGATAACGAAGGACGCTTTATTTTGCAATAAAAGATGAGAATCTACTTTACCAAAGGTTATACTCGCAAAAGAAGTTGTGTTGTGAAGGAGAAGGGAGAGTCAAAAGGTCTGTCTCACATCTCAAATATCTCAAATAGGACAATCAATCGGGAAGTCAGTTAAATGTGGCGCAGTCATGAAATCGTTCTACTGGGGAACAAGTTAAAAGACGTGTATTCGCATGAGGCGCAGGAGTAAAGGTGAGCGCCAGTACTAAGGCGAAATTGTCGTATAATTGCCTTTCGTTAGGATAGAACTCGTAATTTCTAGTCGTGTCATTTACCTCTAATGCTTGGACCGCCAAGTCTTGTGACGTTCTACGCCAAAGCATCATCAGCCAAGTGGAATAAAAGAAATTAAAAACATTACGACTTCTAATTTTTGAGATTTTTTTATTCGGCAATGTCCTTTCCGAAGTCTTCTGCACCCTCCCATGCTCCCCAGCATCCAAACTCGTTAGCAAGTCTTCCCATGTCCGGCTCCAGCGACGTCAGCCGCAATGGCCCAATGGGCGGCTCATTGTATAATTCGTGCAGTACAGTTTCGACGGACGTGGATGTCATGAGCACTAGTTTACCCCGCGCTGGGTGGATGATTTGCCGGATTGTCTTGATCACCTTTTTGTTGGTGATCTGCCACAGTGTCAGTCAGCCGTTAGGGATGAGAATGAGAATGGACCCAAGGAGGCTAAAGCCTACTTCGTTCAAGAAGGGAGGATCGGCAACAACGACGTCTATAGCTCCACGTAGAGTTTCTGGGAAGACGTCCGGCTCGTCGAGGTCGTAATGAATGAATTTTGTTGGAGCAAGAACGCTAAACCGTTGGTCGTATTCGAGGAGTCGTGCGCCGTCTAGTGGATTCGTGTGCTGGAATGCTACGAAAGCAGTGGGACAGCACATAAAGGCTACTTTGGAAGTCGGTGTACATATCGACCGAATGGACTTGGCGAGCCGAGTAGCATACGAGGTTGAATACCTGTGATGTTATTGACCAGGCATCAGTAAAGACATCTATCCCCGATTTCAGAAAGCAGCACGACCCCGATGTCAGTCCGCGCCCTGCACAAGGATCTTGTGCCAGAGCGAAAGCCAGCCACTCACCAAAATTGGCTGAGTTGCCAGTCTTCTCCAAATGCCAAACGGTATTCATCTACACTCATCATCGGAGGATCGGGTTCCCCGATATCCACGTTCAAGTCACGGCTCGCAATGCGCGCAGCGGCTTGTTCAGCCAGGTCGTTGAAACGTTTTTCCTCCTCTGCTCGAGATGTCAAAAATTCTTGTAAAAGGGCGAGTGTGTCCGAGGATAGCTTTGGTGGTGAGCCTGATGGGCTGGAAGTCGTGGAGACTGAGCGAGGTGATCCTAATGGATGTTCCATAGTAGTTAAGGTATAATTTATCGTTGCACTCCGAGGTTCTTGTGATACTGCGATACAAAGTTCCTTGAGATCGCTGAAATGTAGAGATTAGATTAGATCACTGCAGGTCATTTTACAAACTTTCCGCCGTTATCTAACCTCGCGATGGCAACAGAAGGAAAGATCGTTGTCCTTATTTCTGGTTCAGGTGTGTTCGTGACGTGTGCTTTTAGATACAGCCACCGATGATAGATGTTAATTTTCAGGCAGCAATCTGCAAGCCTTAATAGATGCTCAAAATACACCTTCACTACCGAATGCCCGAATCTCCTTGGTTTTCTCTAATCGAAAGGCTGCATACGGCTTAACCCGTGCCGCCGAAGCAAAACCATCGATTCCTACCTCGTATCTGGCACTCCAGCCATATCTCAAGGCTAACGCGGGCAAGACCCGCGCGGACTACGACGCTGAAGTCGCCCGCATCGTACTGCAGGATAATCCCGACCTTGTCATCTTAGCCGGATTCATGCACATCTTCGGGGAGGGTTTCCTGGAGCGGGCGGACGGCGTGAAGCCCCTTGTGGATGGCGAAGAGCCGCGGAGGCCTGTGCCAGTTATCAATCTCCACCCGGCTCTTCCAGGAGCCTTTGACGGAGCGCATGCGATTGAACGGGCATACGAGGCGTTCCAAAAGGGTGAGATTGGGCGTACGGGGATCATGGTGCATCGCGTGGTCAAGGATGTTGATCGTGGAGAACCAATAATTGTGAGGGAGGTGCATATCGTCAAGGATGAGCCGATCGAGGTGTTTGAGGAGCGCTTGCATAAGGCAGAGCACGAAATTATCGTGCAGGCAGCAGCAAAAGTTCTGGAGGAGAATCAAGTGCGATAACCTCGTTTAGTGTTTTATGGACTATCCATTGACATCTCCGGTCTTTGATTTGATTTGATTTTATCCTATACCCATTGGGGCCTTGCGTTTTGCGGTGTATGGACATCTGCGTACTCTCTCCTCTATGTAGTGTATCCTGCCACTAATGTGATGATTGCGCCCGGATTCGGGCTGATACCGTATTGTGCCTCTGCGAGGCGACGTTGTATTCAATGTTAAAGTGGTTAGTATGTCGGTGTCTTGGGTTCCCTTCTTCTTCATCTCCTGTCTCTTCTTCCTCCTCGGTCTCTCCGTTTCCCTGGTGGGCTCGGACAAGTGCAGGTCTCCATAGGGTCTCTCAAATCGCCGCGTGCGGTTGATGTGACTGAATAGGACTCACTGCGTCTGCCTCACTGAGCAGCTTGCTGAGCACGTCTGGGCTCATGCCGGTGGTTCTGCGCATCTCCCCGTGATTTCTTTTATGTGCGTGGCACTCCAGTATACCTTGACTGTTTCGGTTCGTGGCATGCCCCGCATTCCGGTGAGTCCTTGTTGAATCGGTGTAGGTAGTGGTTGAGAGGGCAGTCGCCCGTTCTAAGCTGGAATAGGATGGCTGCGTGTCTTCTCGGCAGGTCGTCTACTATCGCAATGATTCCCTTCATTTTCTCGGTGCTGCTGGGTTTATGTTCTGGAGCTTCTTGAACCTGGGTGAATGCTGTATTTGTCGTTCTGCCTCTTGTTGCCATCTCTTCTTGTGCTCTAATAGGACCGCTGCCTTTGATGCCTTTAGGGGTTTCCTCAGGATGTCCAGTCCGTTGGCGTCGGTCTTGTCTCTTTTGGCAGCCTTCTTTACTTCTTTGTCAGCCCTCTCGCTGCCTGGGATGCCCTTGTGTCTGGGCAACCAATGGATTAGATTCCTATGCGCGCGTCGATCTTCCTGACCCTTCGAATCCCTTCCAATACCTTGTACACCAGGTATCTTGCCGTTCCCCATCCCGTCGCCTGCAATCATTGTCTGTTCCTGTAGTCGCGTTCCTTATTCTCCCTCTCCCTCTCACCTCCCTCCTCAGTAGTTCCAGACCCAACATCTGCCTAACACACTCGCCTTCAATACTGTGCGTCTGTTGTCCAATCCCAAACATTTCCGCAACATCTTTGCTTCCCATCGGAACTTCCTATCAATACAGTACTGCCGCTACTCCTATCTTCCCTTAATGCCCTGACCACCCGAGTAGATCTTTATCTCTGCCTCGTTGTTCTTCTCCCTCTCCTCCGCCAACAACCTCTCACCAATTCATCTATCGTCACCTTCACTGAGCACTCCCACTCTGTTGGGTGTCGCACGATCGTAATTGTTTCCAGATCACCGGGATGCTCCCTCAACGCCTTGATGATGTTCCGGCATCGACGCTATGCGGGCCGCTGCTGTGATGCATATTTTCTTGATACTTCTGGGAATGGGCATTAGGCCAACATGTACATTTACTGCTCCTAGTATCTGTAGTGCGTAGGTCCTTTGTACCCATCCCCAGTTTTCCCATGAAGGATCTCGCTCCTTTCACCGTCTTCCCATTCACTTCAACATACAGGGTGCACCATACGTCTGCTGCGTACAACATGCTCAGGACTACCACCGCCTCATATATCCTCCTTATGAACTCCCCCTTGACTCCCCCTTGGCTCCGCAGTTGTTCTTGGTCATCCACCTGACCTGCATAGTGATTACCATGTCCGTCCCCTGCGCACACGCTGCATGTTCTTTGAGCCGGAGATCCTGGTCCAGGATCACTCCAAGGAATGTGAGATGTTGCCAACTTTGATCCTTGTGCCATCTAGTGTGATTGTTGCTCATGTCGCAGGTTTTGTCTTGGTCTTCCTCTACCTCTCCTTCTCTCTCCTCCTGGTAAACCCCATTCCCACAAACTTCTTCATCTCGTACAGTGAATGATGTGTTGCCGCCAGCCCGCCCGCCCCTCCTCTCCTCATCATCACGCCCTCCACTCTCCTGGCCGCATCCTCTATGTCCTTCCCCTCTGCCGTCAAGGACGCGTCATCCGCAAAAGACCTCGCTAACTCCCCCTCGCTCTCTTTCGCTCCTTCAATCTGCCCCGCATTATAGGAGTTGTAGCAAAGCCCCGACGTTTTGCACCCTTAGTCGAGTCCGCTCTCTACCGGTATTATGCGGCATATAATCGTCGAAGGCGTTATTTCCAATCTTGAGCACACAGTCTGTAATAGATGTGTGAAATTGAAATCTATACATGGGTTTTTAACGTTGAAATGTATAGAGCCTTAGTGATTGATTGATTTCAAGCTTCTTCAAGATTATCGTAACGAGCTCGCATTGAAAGCGCAGAGCGACCAGTGTCCAAAATCATCCATTGATATCGCAGTCGGTACGATAGAATCTGACCATAGCTGAAAGGAATATGTGAATGAAGAGTAGAACGCCTCAGTATGTTCATTCGGTATTCTCAAAACAGCCCTTATCTAAAGCATAAGACATGGAATCAGACCAAACTTGCAAAATACTATCCCATTACGTTCCTTGTCTCGATAGAGATAGCAAGTTATACCAAGAAAGGTATGCGAGTTCAGGTATATACAGTAAAATGACAGGAGACGTAGATCAAAGCAAGACTAACGTAAGGACTGAATGGGGACGAACGAGATTAAGTGATGCCCGGTAAATCGACTAGCGTGCGTCCCGAAATATCTAGAAGATATGGAAAATTCCAGATGACATCCAAACAAACAACAGCCCATAGACAATCCAAACCAAAACGAACGTGAAAGAAAGACTGATGAGAAGAATACTGCGCACGAGGCATATTTAGAATATCTGGGTGTCAAATTTGGCTCTTCCAAACAGAAATACTTGAGGGAGGCAGGGAAGGAGAGAAGTGGTAGAAGTAGAACATCAGAAAGATATATAACTTGGCGAGATCAACTTTGAAGAGTTCACGATATAGAATTTATGTCCTTATGTCATGGGGGCAGGTTGGAAGGTCACGATCTCCTCGTACAGGAGTTCCTTAAGTTGCTCGCGGCTGATGTCATCTTTGTGTACTGCGGCAGCCGAAGACATCAGAAGAGATACATTGATAAGATCGAGAAATGACGAACGATCAAATTCGAAGAATTCGGGATCAAGAGGTGGAGCTCCGGGTTCATCATCAGGATCATGCTGCGTGATACAAGAAAGTCAGCCAAGCAGCTATCAGGGAAGAACGAACGTGTCCCACATAAGCTTCAAGATAAGGATGGGCTAATGCCTGTTCTACGGTGATGCGCTTCTTAGGATCAAAAGTCTATTAATAATAACTCGTATCAGTCAAATGCCGTCATTATCGTGAGATCGACTTGCCAAAGTCTTTGTGAGGAAGTCCACCGCCAGAGGATTGGCATTGGGGAAGAGCTGTGCGAAAGGGCGACGTTTGCGGAAGGGCAGGGCACGAATATAATCTCTCGAACGACGCGTCGAAATCGCGTAGAACTCGTCAAGGGTTGGTGTTCCAAGTACATCAAGGATAAGCGTGAGCTGATGGTGATAATCGCGGCCCGGGAACAGCGGTTTGGAAGAGAGCATCTCCGCCAGTATGCATCCCACAGACCATATGTCGATTGCCTGCGGATTGTATGAATGAGATGATCAGGGCGTCTAAATTAAACCAGCTCACTTTTGTGTATTGCTTGAAGGTAAGCATGATCTCAGGCGCACGATACCATCGCGTCGCAACATACTCAGTCATGAATCCAGTCTCGGTACCCGAAGGCTCAGCGGTTTTCACTGACCGCGCCAGTCCAAAATCACAAACTTTCAGATCACAGTTGGCATTGAGAAGGAGATTCGACGGTTTCAGATCGCGATGAATCACGTCGGCAGAGTGGAGAGCCTTGATGGCACGCAGAGTTTGATAGACGAAATATTGAGCGTGATCGTCAGAAAGGTCTTGTGTCCTGATGACGCGATGCATGTCGGTCTCCATTAGCTCTTGGATCACTATCCGGACGACGCCAAGGTTGTCAGCAAGACATTGATGAATGAGATACTTATCCACATACAATAGACTTCTTTGAAATGTTCTATTGAAGAGGGCTTTATAATATCTAGGATGGAGATGATCTATGAAAGCCAAAAGGTTGTCAATATAAGACACGAGAAAGCCTCGTAAAACGTACGTTTTCGCTGACACCAGCTTGACTGAGGAACTTGAGGAGCTTAAGCTCTCGCAGTGTGCGAAGGCAGAACATTGAATGGTCAAAGGGCGAGATCTTCTTGATGGCAACCTTACGACCACTAGGTCGATGGACCGCTGAGCAAACTATCCCATATGCACCTTCACCGACGACATCGAGAACTTGATATTGAGTGCCTTGACGAGCGAAACATCAGCTGGAACCTTGAAGATGTGGATAATGACTCTGTTCGTTCTCACCAACGTTGAACCGAACTTTTCTTGGTGCTGCTTGGGTTTTCGTTGCTGGGGCCTGACGTTGGGATTCAGCAGGCATCGTACACAAGATGGAAAGAGTGAGATGGTGGTGCAACAAGGAGAAAATTGAGCAAGAGATGAACAATAAACAGCAATCTATATGAAAAGGTGTTACCGACCCGTAATTATTATAAGCATTGATAGATCACTAACAATAACAAAACAACACCTTCTTTTGAACTCCTTATGGCTCCTTTCTTTGTTTTCCTTGCGGATCCAGCCGAGGCCGTGCGGCAACCGTAAGCGTTGCCTGGCATTATCCGTGGCGGTTTCATCTTGTGTATTTGTTGGCAGGCAGATTGTACCTATGTCATGCTTTCTTTACAAGGTTGTTTGATTTCATTACACTCAGAATGCATATGTAGCAAAATCCTGACTCGGAATGACACCCTTCGACTTCCGCTGACATTATATATCCCTGCCAGTGATGCTGCTTTTGTTTTTCTTCAGAGAGTCCTTCGGTGAAAGGATGAAACTTGGGCTGTGATCATCATGATATATATCCTCATACTCACCATTGTAAGCCCACGAAAAGATCCTTAAGTATTTGAAACTTTCTAGGCAGTTATAATGCACCGCGAACATCAGTTATCTCTATAAGGATGAAACTGTATCGGCAAGACTGGGACACCTGTCATTGCCTTCGATTGCAACGACATCGACTCCCATCAATCCATCGTATAAGCATGACAACGATGGACCAGAGAATACTTAACACGGTTGTACTCGCAAGTCGCTCTTACTTTTGAGTTTCCTTGGCATCATCTTCGGCTACTTTGCGTGTAGAATAGTATGAACTCGTCGCTACTGATTGCTCTTGTCATTAGAACGAGGTTAGCTCTTCCGGGGGTCAACATCTCCGAATCAATGCAGTGTATTTCCCCCAAGATCGGAATTACTTTTGTTTCTTCGAGAACATTGTAACACTCCTTGACGATCAACTATACTATTTCATGGATCGTCTTCACTCAATCACCACGTCAGATGACCTCTTCCATGCGATGGGTTGGTGCCAAATGTTGTTCACAGATAGGTTGCTTTTCCCAGTGATCCTGAATTCTCTGCTGTAATGACAGACCTTGAAGCATATTTTTTTGAGTCTACTGTCCCTGATTCATGATAATGTGAATATTATTGCGGAAATGTTCGCCGGGAGGCATCATACTAGTCTGTCTATCTCGAACTCATATAAATAGGTCTAGTGGATTCTTGAGTAGATCGATCTCTGACATGCTAACCTATTCCGTGGATACGACTTGAACTTTATTAGCAGTTGTCTGTGGCTCGTGGTCTCATAGGTAACGTTGCGTAACTATCTCCGGATAGGTATTGAGGCCTTGAGGAGTCAAGTGACAATTGCTCTCACAATCAGCTGATGTTCAGGAGGAAACTCAAGCAGTCATTAAATCTAGGAATGTTCAGTAGGTTTGAATAATTGTACCATGTAATTGGGTAGGATTGAATCTAAAGTATGACAAATGACTTTGAAAGCATATAGCAAGATCTTTCCATACAAATGTTTGAGACAAACAGTTTTGGTAATGGTCGCGGTGTAAGTATGATACATGATGCTTTCGATTTGTTACGGAAAGTCACTGTACACTGCCGCAAATCATAAGAGTCCTTAGGTTCGAGGCTGGTTGCAACCTGATGAGAGGCATTTGTTCACTGTGAGGAAGTTTTCAGAAAGTCAAAGCAAGCGACAAGGACAAGAGAGGTCAGAAAAATAGGGTGCGAGGAAACACACTAAGAATGTTTCAATGACCTTGATTTGAATGTGCTAAAAAAAAGCTAAGTTTGTTCAAGTTGGGGTCGCGGAAGATTGTGGCGATGCTTCACGTCACGCCGGGGACTTTCCTCAAAAGGTGTGACGTGTAATCTCTCTTTGCCGCCAGCCAGCTCATCGTCTCCTCCTTGTCATTTTGTAGGAGTAGCGTCTCTAGGTTTATGTAAGTTTCAATGCGTCTACGTTCAACAAGTACACTTATGAGTTGCGTCTTACCAGTGATATACTTTGCCGAGTAATGGAGCAACAGCAAAAAGCACCCCCTGAAATAAAAAATGCTGCTCAGTTTCTACGGGGCGCTTTAAAGGCTCGAGTAGGAGCGCTTAATGGGAAACGCCTTGATTACTTTAAAGGTATATCACGATCTGGTCGCGCGCCGGCTGTCTGAAATCATCGATTCCATAGGCAAATCCGCGATAAAAGCACTCCTTTCACCCGGGTATCAAAAGGTCAAGGATGTACCCTCAGTCCAGGATGAAGAGCAGGCCATAACCGTGCTCTCAGCCATCAACGCTTTTGCTTTCTTCCTCAGAGTACAACGCGGCGGTCCGTCAGGCTCTTCGAGCTCTTCGCCGAAAATTCTCCAAATCATACAAGAACAGAAGTTTGTGGCTGACGAGTACTACGTGTGGTTTTTTGAGGGTTCGCAGTGGACTACGTATGCTGGTGGTATCCTCATGGTGGCTATCATGCTTGCTGGTGTCATGTTCCCTCTGTGGCCACCTATCATGCGGCTCGGGGTGTGGTACTTGAGTATTGCCATGCTGGGCCTCTTGGGTCTATTTTTTGCCATTGCCATCGTACGCCTCATTTTCTATGTCATCACGCTTATTTTCGCATCTCCGGGCATCTGGATATTTCCGAAGCTGTTCGCTGATGTTGGATTTGTACGTCTTTTTTTTTCCCTTGCTTTCTTTAAGCGTCGCTTACACGTGTTCATAGGTTGAATCATTCATACCTCTATGGGAGTGGGACCTTCCTAAAAAGAAGACAAAGAAGCCCAAAAAAGGCGAAAAGACCGAGAAAAAAAAGGGTAAGGCAGTATCAACCAACGGTGACGGAGCATCTATCGAGGTCGAGGAATCAGGAGATTCGCGACCACAAAGTCGTTCTGCGAGGGTTGAAGATGTAGAGGATGAAGATGCTTAGGTTACTGGATGTATATTTGTTCGGGCATTTTCCTTTATATTTAAGGTTTCCATTTTACAGCCGGCGTAATGTACCCGTCCAGATATCTCCACATGCATGCCTCAGACTTTGGGCGAGGGATCAGCCGGAGCTCCAAGCTCTCTCAGAGCTTGCTCTGCATGTTCGACTCCGGTCTGGAGCCCAATCGATTTCGATTGCTTCAGACTTAACTCGAAAAGTTTCTTCGCCTCCTGGTTGTCACCCGCCATCTAAGTTGAAATGTTTGATTGAATATCTACCTGTTGAATATATATAAGCAACCTACCCGACGCAAGGCTGCAACATTAAAGAGCGCAACTGCGAATGCAAGCTCGCAGGTAGAATTGACTTGAGGCAGCTTTTCTTTCGCCTGCATGGTAATCTGCAGGCCTTGAAGAGCCCATGCTTCCGCCCGATGAAGAACTTCTTCGGTAGGTTTGGACTGGTTACGAATGATGAGTTCAGATAAGTTAGCCATTAGCTGTGCACCTGGTAGTTACTGAATGTCAAAATTACAGCATGAACGAATCGTAAAGATTACATCGCACCTCTACATCTCTCTTCATCGGTTGAATCCTCCGGTGATGGCGGAACAAGGATAGATATAGCTTGAAGGTAGAGAGGCATAGCGAAACTATTCGTATTTAGTGTGTGTCTCAATCGATTGAAAATTAACACACTCCACTCGACCTGCTTCTGCATAAAAAGCGCCTAAAGCTTCCAGCGGAGAAGCGATATCGGTTTTCGTGGCCCATGCAGGAAGCGGGAGCTCTGACAACATCGTTCGGGTGTCAGTCTCGCGAGGTTGCGAACGTGCAGTCTCCAATGCATTGTATATGTGATCTGCCTGTTCTGGATCTTCCGGCTGATCACCAAGTCGAAAAACAGACTTCAGAATTGCCTCGACAGCCCAGACAAGGTAACGTTCTTCATCCTCCCTTCTTTCTAATTTGGCAGCCATTTCTCCGAGCTTGTACGATATAGCGATTGCTCGCAATTTCTCAGGCCCGCTCAGCTCCTTCTCCATCCCAGCTTGTTGTAGTTGCTCAAGAGACTCCGAATATATGTCATACGCCCTCTCGTGGTTTCCATCGGCTTCCAGAATGCTCGCAAGTAGGACGGCAATTCCGGAGGTCTTCAGGTATGGTTCATCCTTCAAGACCTCGATGGGAAGGATCTTAGACTTCTCCCATGCTCTAGCTATCAAGTGTCAAAGTATGGAGTGCATTGTCTAATCGAACATACGAACTTTAAAAGAAATTCTGCGCTGAGTTTGAGGTCACCCTTATCCCTGGCCTTGAGGCCACTACGAAGGTCTGACCTCAGTTGTGCTGGCCACAAAGTCATCATTCCATAAAATTGATATCTAATAAAAAGAGAACAATTCAACGAAAGCTTGAACTAAGGTCCACTGAACGTACAGGCCATATATCGTTGCCCCAAATCCTACTGCTAAGAGTACATTGAAGAACGGTCGTCGTAGACTGCGAGACGAAGACCGAGACCCCAAGTTTTCTTGACTATATGACCTGTTCTGAACCCTTCGAGCCTCCAATATGCTTCGTCGCAGGAAGACTACTCGTTCATAATTCAATTCAACTGGCACAAATCGACTACTCGTAGTCAGGGGTCCTAGCCGTTTTATAGAGGTGTTCAAAAGACGAATTGAGCTCATCTGTAACGTCCGACCTCAGACGAACAGTACAATGAGGATGTAGCAAGAAACAATGCGTCTGGAAGTCCACCTAGGTCTGCTTGTGGATTGCAGAATTCACCTGGGAATTTACGACGAGGAGTTCGCTAATGATTATATAATACGCGTCAGTTTGGCGTCAGGGCTTCACTGCTCTTTTCGGAACTTCGGGCGCGTGCGATTTTTTGAATGGCCTCATTTGGACGCTATATTTTTGTGGGCTCTAGCTCATTTAGTTCATTTAGTTTTCATCCGTTCACCATGAAACTAAGTTCGTTGTAATCAGTGTAAGAATATGCAGGTCATGGTGCTATAAACTTTACCTGAAAGCATAGATGTTGTTTGAAAGTAGTACTTCAACTTTTGATTGTGTGATGTCACATGTTCCTTCAGTGTTTCTCAACTTCCACCAGCTTGAATGCCCTGATGACAACAAGAGGTATCTTTGCACATCGATTACTCATTAGTCTGAAAAGAAGGGTGATTTATCTTACACTATTCACTACAAATCACAGCAGATTGCACTCCATCTCAATATGCCTCTTCAGGTTGTACAACATGTCAAGAAGACTGAACGAGATTGATAAGGTTTTCCATGACAGAAGAAGTCAAGGATGTCACTGGCTTCTTTCTCAACAGCAAACTAAAAGTGAGTAATATTAAAATTGACACAAATGATATATGGATTCAAGTTTCAGCAAAATTGGGGTTCATATCATGACTTGCATATTCTTGCACTGATTACAATAAACTTAATTTCGTGATGAACAGATAAAAACCAAATGAGCTAGAACCCGCAAATATAGCGGCCAAATGAGGTTAATCGAGAAATAAGTAGAATAAGAGGGAGCGTGAGGGACTAAAGACGTTCACATTGGAGGTAAAAATGAAATTCTCATGATCACTAGGTGTCGTCTGACTTAGATTGCAAAGCATTGTTAGTTGCCATAACACTCAAGAACAATTCAATGGATTTTTTCGAACCTCCGAAGTAGAACATAAGCTAGCAGTACAAATTTGTATCATGGCCAGTGAGCCTACGGATGCGCATCACCTACGAATACAACAGGAATACGATATCACGATAAATAACGAAAAGGGGTATAAGATGATGAATGAGACTGAGGCAAAAAGCCAACAGCGCGCAAATGCATTGACATTGCGATGACGACGCATGTCAGTCGGACCTTACATAGGGCGGTGGTGCGTACTCTGGAGGAGGGGGAGAGGACGCGATTAGCTGGGTTTGCAATCTCTCATTCTCCCGTCTGAGATTATCTACTTCATCTCGCAGACGCTGTGCCTCAGCGTTGTCGATGGGTTGTTGCGGGCGGGGTGTTCGACGTGCAAGTGAACGATAGACTTCGTTATCGCGCCTGAGATCTTCTACTTCGTCTCTCAATCTTCGAACGTCTGTGTCTGCGGCTTGCGGCTGTACTCGAGCACGTCTGAGCCTTTCGCTTTCCTGCCTCATGCTTTCTAGCAAATTTTGAGAGGCGCCGTCATTCACAAGGGGAACAAAATTCGTCGATTGACCTTGCGCTCGCCGCAGTATCATTTCGTTCATTCGCTGATCTTCAAATTCCAGATGTTGCATCAGAGGGTCTTGAGAGTCATGTTTGACTAAGAATCTCATGAGCATGAAAGCAAAATATTGCAAAGTCATGAAACTCACGTCTTCTGGTACGAATACCCCCTATAGGAGGTTTGAAGGACCGATTTTGTCTCTCGATGCGGCGTACAGGGGCTGACTGTTTTGCATCTCCTGGTATAGATGTTTTTTGCGCTCGGGAGATGATTAATTCATTCAGCAAAAGATTCTCAGACTCCAGCGATAGTTGAATCTGTCCATCGTCTTCCTGAACTTTAATAGGAACTGGATAGCCAGGCCACACAAGTCAGTAAGTGCCGCTTAGACAGCAAGATATCACGAACGATAATCTAAATCGCTAGAGTTCACTTGCTTAAACCACTTCATTCGGGCTTGAAATATCAAAACAGCGAGGGAAAACGTCGTGTGTGGAGTAGCGTGGGGGTGAAAGACATATGTATACAGAATCTTTCATCATTTCATCACAGGTCTCAGATTTGATCACCCCTGCGCAACCGAACGGATCCGAGATCACAAATGAGACCCAGGTAAATCCAAAAACCAAAATTCTCACATACTCAAGTTGATTGGTTTGGTCCTACTTTGACCAACTCTTCATGTCCAGGACAGGTCGTATTGCGATAACAAAATAGAATTTATACTATAGAACGATGTTAGGTATAAAAAAAGGTTTGTTATAGAGAGGACCAACTTGCATCGAATTCCTCGTCAATCTCTGTAAATTCATGACTTTATAGGCGGAGGCACATGTCGTGGTTAAACATCATGATTCGTTGTCTGCTGTTTGGCTGCATTTATGTGCAAGTTTCGTTACTGTGCTCATCTTGATGTCGAGCCGTTGAGCAGCCGAGTAGGATGGACATATGGAATTGGGATAGACAGTCAAAGACAGGGTGAATTATCGACCAACCTATGTGCAGCTGAAATCCGCTCTTATCCACAGTATTGAGTCGAATACGTAGATACCTCAACAGAACAAACCTTCGGCAATTTTGATAGCGGAGTCAACTAGATCTGAAGATCACTTCCGGTTGACGTGACAAGTTACGACATAATGAGACTATACCAACTGACTTGACTTGAACGCCTTGCCTCTGGAGACCTCACCTGGGTATGGCATCCCATCCTTTACAAGAGTTACGGCTTCTGGTGAAGTAGTTATGCTGTCTGTTGATATAGAGTAAGTAAGTCGTATCGAGAGAGCAATCATATATGGTGGCAGGTATAACTCGAAACTGTTTTCCGGCCGTTCCGTTAAGATAGAAGACCATTAAGTGATAGATAGCCTATGAGGGGCATATACAATAAGCCGAGGTAGAATACACAATTAGGCATGAAGCGACTGACCTCTAGCCTGAAAACTTGCCACCAAACACTTTGGACAACTCTGGTCCCAGGTTGGATCAATTCGCGGTCGGAGAGATAGTAAGGTGATTACTATCCGCAGGAAATCTGCGAGCTCGAATCGAACACTAGACTCCATATACTCATATCCTCTGGACACGCCCTTACATTTCCTGAATTCCAGTGGGTAAAGCCAGAATCTCGCTGATCGTGAACGAAAGCCGTCACACAATCATTACGACTAAAGAACAGTGCTCGTAGAAGAAATTTTAAAGAGAAAAATGAGGCATTAGAGAGAATTATCGCCGGCTAGGGTGTCAAAACATTTGTTCTACGGGATCTGTCACAGTGTGCGATACTATACCAGGTAAACTTGGACTCAACCGAACGGCACTTGTATGCTCCTTCCCAATCATCCCTAATTGCGGCTTCTGACATATCGATAGTGTAGCTTTCGCCTACGTTGGAACACAATGGCAGTATGAGCCGAAAGTTATTGAGAAGTTGGAGGTAGGTTTTCTAAGACTAATCAGGCTAAACCATTTGACATCGACCACTGAGCATGGCGTGACACCACGGGTTTCGTGTCGCACCCAGAACAAGAAGTTTAGATCCGCTGGCATAGCCAACGTATGCGCACGAAGAAGACAGGAATTAAACAGCGGAAGAATCCAAACTTCTCAGCGGATTTAGTCGCTCAATCCGGAAAACTCCGATCACTTGGAAACATTATTGCTGTTGCGCGGCGAACAACAACATATGTAAATAACTCCTCGATTCTATTCCAACACTCAAACGACAATATCTCTAGAACTACATATCATACAGACATGATCTAAAGTATCTCTGCATTGTTGCAACGAGCTTAGGGCGCCCCAGCAAAAAATTATCGAAATGATGACTGTCAGAAATGTCTTTTTTTTATAACTAATTGTCACTGCAAGTATGATATTTCTGTCGCACTGGAGGGCTAATGCGAAAATACTTTAGATCATGTCTGTACAATATGTAGTTCTAGAGATATTGTCATTTGAGTGTTGGAATAGAATCGCCGCGCCAACTATTTGGGAACCGGCAATTAGTAAAATGTAAAAAACATCCACATGTGTTTAAACAATCTTCTAAAGCAAAAGGAGATTGTGAATATTGTCACTAAAATGACCGTGCCGCAGACATAAAACCCGCGGAATTTTCTTGTTCCACTGTCATTGCATTAGGAGAGAGAATGACACGAAGCATTATCGTCACGCCCGCTATGAGCACGAGATGCCGCCGGTAAAATTTCATCTACTTAAGCTGAAGTCATTCATAGCCTATATTAATTCCGTGAGAAGGATAACTGGACATGTTAACTAGTCCATTAGCGAAATGAGAAGAAACATTGACTCAAAGCTTCGCGATTATGGGCTGAATATACCACTGAAATCCCTCCTGATCGATACTACCAGTCTTTTTACAGGTCTTGTTGAAGGGCAATTGCCGAGTCCAGGACATAAGGGTCTCATATACATTACCGTCTTTTTGTCCGATTGCTGAACAGAGACCTGTATCCGAAAAGCCCCAGGCATCCGTCAATCCAATTGCTTCTGGGAGCAACTCAGAAAGGGAATGATTAACATGGGCCCTAATGTCTTTAAGCTGCGTCGCCGTCATATAGGAGTCTTCAAAAAAGCCAAGGGAGCCAACTAGGAATGGACTTTCGATAGTTGACAACGCAAATAGGTCACATAGATGCTTTACAACCTTGTGAAGAGAAATGTTATTAATCAAAGTGACCTGATCAATAAAAGACTTCAGCACAAAGTACTCAATGTGAGCACGGGCAGCAGCCAGTAAAGACATCATGTGCAAATTCCATGCAGCGTCTGAAGACATTCCATCATTTTTGGTCGAATTTTCAAGAAGATTGTGACATTCGAACGCCAGACGAATAGCACGATGTCGAAAAATTGTTAGTTGAACATCAGGATTCAGAAAATCGGGGCCATGTGAATCGCATTGTGTACCAAGCGTAGAAATACGGAGGTACTCCATCGCAGGATCGGTTGGTTTCCCGGAAGAGATGGCAGAAACACATTTAACAAGGTATCGCGCAGTTTGCTGATACATGACGTAGTTTTCTCCATCCAACGTCGTCATGGATGCAACGTCGGCGGACAGGCTGGGCAATCCTGACAACAGTGAGTATCCATGCCCCCCACAACATTTTCGAGCATCTTCGGCACCATCTGCGGCATTTTGCGTTGCCCATGCTTTAAGAGCAGCGGTGGTGATATGTCCGTATGGAAGAGCAGAATGATCCCCTTTAAATTGGCGCGTGATCATGTCCTGGTAGATTGCCCGACATGATTTTGAGGCGAAGAGAATTGCAAAGGCTCGTGCCATGCTGGTGAATAGTCGATAGTGCTGTGATTTGAATGAAAAAATTGACATTTCATTCGATAATTCGGAGTCAAAATGGAGGTTGCCCTGTTCACGGACAACAGAATAGCGAGTTGCAATAGTGACGGCTTGAGCAAGCTGGAATGCCATAGTGTGAACGATGAGATTGCGCGTGTAGATCATAGTGCCGTAGGAAAGCTTGTCAATCGGCGCTTTCACATACACACCTTCCCTCGAGACAGATGCATTACGCATCATCATCTGGTGTCGAGGAATGCGAACATGAGTGAATACTGCGTAACCACTGTCGGAACTGTTCAAGCCCATCGCTGCACCGATGTCACCGAGTTCAACACCAGGTACTGGCCTAAAATCATCAAGGAAGCGTATCTGTACCATAAAGGGATGAACGCCATAGTCTGTCTTGTCTATGACAAGGTGAGCCATAACTATGGCATGCGAAGTAGAGTATCCAATGCCCACAGGCCAATATTTTGTCGATGTAATGGTAGGCGAGTGAATAATAAATTCGTCTGCCTGGCGATTAAAGGTGGCGGTCGTCTCCAATCCTCTTAGGAAGGTACCATGTCCGAGCTCCGTTTGACAATAGGCCCCGATGATCTTACCAGATTCGGCCAGAGGTAACCAGTAATCAAGTTGCTCAGATGTCGCTTGAAGTTTTAGAGTCTGTAAAAACATCGTAAAATGGAGACCAAATGGAGAGGCAATGGCAAGGTTGTACTGGTGTGTGGTCTGTTTAAAATATCCGTGATGGTGTTCTATCTCTTCTTCGAGCAATGCTTGGCCAAACCTGAGGCCGTAGTGATAGAGGGATTTGCGATCTAAGCCTTCATAAATGTAAGGGAGCTTTTTCGCATCGGCTTCTCCGAGCCTCTGTTCAACACGAGAGCGGACAAGAGTCCTGCTTTCGAAATCCTCCTTCCTGTCCCATGAAGCAATCAGTCAAAAAATAACGGGAGGCTATGTGCAAGGTAAATACCCATCGTAGATGATGTAAGTCAAATCAAGAGGTTTGAATGATCCTTTCAATCGAGCCACCTGCATGAGCTGTTGTTGGCGAGTCAAAGACGACGTATTCGTAGGCATTGACGATGTAAGTGAAATACGTGAGGGTCAATGGTCTTATATACGTCCATGTGGCCTCCTTTTATGACGATGGAGCAACAGTTGTTCCTCGCCGCACGGAGATATCAAGTGACAAGTAGAGAGTTGTTTATAGTCCTTTCTTGGTTGAGAAAGAGGATCAGTAGACATAGTAGAAGCAGGACTCCTTGAAAGAATGTGTTGTTATACCAAGCATGACTGGTATATTTTATTATAGTCCTAACGCTCGGCTCTTGAAGGAGGAACTCGACGAAAAAAAAACGTCTTCTTGTAGAAACATAGAGGGTCAGGATCAAGTTTTTCTGATTGGAGTTTCAAGTGAACATGTGGCCCCTGTCCTTCTTCGGTTTGTTGCGACGATCAAGGAATATGACAACACTGCAATGGTGAAATGTGGTGATTTCATTAAAACCCACGATAGCATACATTACCAAATGACACAGACTCGATCTAGATTTACCCTGGTCCAACAGATAACTGCAACCTCAAAATCATTACCATGAACCCATGATAATGCGTTCGTCTCGTTATCCTCCATCCCAGCTTCTGGTAGAAGTGTAGAGCGGTTTTATTATATTTGCTAGTCGTAAGCTCAAGCGCATGAAGGTTGTGATCCCGCGCATGCGAAGTCAGGGTGTCCATGAGCTTTTTGACAACGCCTTTTTCCTGGTGCGTCGGCGCAACAACGAGCCGGCGTACATCGCCAACCGTCGAATCAGTCTGAAGGTCTTGATTTTTGGATTACTTTAGCTCGTCAAATCTAACGAGAACAGTTTGATACCTACTCAGACCAACACAACCAGCAAATTCTCCTCCAATTTCAGCCACCCAGAAGCCACATGGCCCTATTGGTTTACAGGCTCCGCTTTCTGTAACGTGTAAGCTGTAAGATTTGACAACGTCCACGAGCTCTGCTAAGCCCTCGTCAACAAATATCCGAAACAAATGCCGGATCTGTCTCCGTTTGTACCACGTATACATGGACGCTATTAGAGACAAGACGCCAATCCCCGCCTGAGTCCAGAAGATCAACCCCAGTACATCGTTGTGCAGAGCAAGAGACCAGCATGCAATCTGCAAGAAAGCGATACAACCGATTGCAGGATATATCACGCGCGAAACACTGCACACGGTCATTCCTCTCTGATATGGCGAGCCTCCTGAATATGTAGATGTTAAGATTTAGGTGATATCATGACGAGTCACGAATATGTACATACTACCAGTCATTGTGGCGTCAACAAATGTTCGCCAAATGTGCGTGAAATCATCTGGATGGTAGTACTGCCTGATGATAATATCTTCTCTCTGTTCTTGAAGTTGTCCTGTATTTGCGACCATCGTAGTTGAGTCTGGGTGCTTTGTGTCGGACTTCAGGTTTTATAATCCTTGACTGCTAATTCCGGCTGAAACGCGGCAAGAATGTTGTCACTAAGATTGAACCTGACTCTAACCGTTAACGTAGGATCAATGATAAGCCGACGACGTATCGCCTTTCATCCCATGATGACTTTATGAATTTACTGCCAACTCATCAGTCTGACCAAGGGGAAGAGTTCATTCAGAGGCATTGCATAAGTCCGAGACTCCCAGTATAAAAGCGCCCAAGTCAGTGCTGTCACAACGTGATCGCCCATGCAGTACTTATGTAGGGAGGTTCGCTCACGTGAGATTTTAGTGGGTTCGCGTCCCGATAACACCGCGTGACTCGACACTCACTCGCCATGGCCCTGGTCGACAATAATTCTTTCCTGCCTTCAACGCATTTCTAAAGTTCAAAAAAGTGGTTACGCCTACGAGATTTCTCGAAAGCTACAATTATATCAGGCTTCTAACAAAGTGTACAACCAGTCTATGGCTGGAGCCTTCAGTGGACATCTCCTCAATACGTTTCTTGCAGAACAAGCCCGACATTCGACTACCTTTGAATCTCAAAACTCTAACATAGTAACAAGTGGGGCGATGTCGTTCAATGCACAGATGCACGGAACAACACTAATTGGAAACCAGTCTATGGGCGATCGCTCCTTATCCTTCGGCTCGACACAACCTTATTTCCACCAAGAGCTCTCAGAAGCCACGGCCATAAAGATTGCTGCACTACAAGCCAAGCTCAATCAAAAGCTGGGACCGGAATACATATCTCAGCGCCCCGGCCCTGGGGGTGGTCCAAAGTTGACATACGCAGAGGGCTGGAAAATTATCAATTTAGCCAATGAAGTTTTTGGATTCAATGGCTGGAGTTCGAATATAATCAACATTACCACGGATTTTATTGATTATAATGAAGAGTCGAAGAGATATAATGTTGGCGCTACAGCAATCGTTCGAGTCACATTGCGTGATGGAGTCTTCCACGAAGATATTGGATACGGTATGTTAGAAAATTCAAAAAGTAAAGGTGCTGCTCTAGATAAGGTGGGTGAGATTGCTCCTTTCATTATGTTCGATTTTAATATTCTCAAAGTGCAAGAAAGAGGCTGTGACGGATGGCTTGAAACGCGCGCTGCGCAACTTTGGAAATTTAATGGGGAACTGTTTGTACGACAAGTCCTATACGCAAGAGGTGGTTAAGATCAAAGTGCAAGCGGTAAGCCCATTCTCTTTTCCGCATTAACTGAACTGAATGAACGAGCAACAGCCGAAGTTTGACAAGAGTGAATTGCATCGCCGCCCCGAATTCGAAGAGAAGAAACCTAACATCGCGTCGACATCTATTTCGTCAGCGACCCCATCAAGGCTGGCCAACATAGCCATGAACCTTGCTGCTAATGATAATGCGGACGTCAAGCACAGCATTACCTCGACATCTTCCACAGCTCATTCGTTCAGATTAGCACATATACCCACACACGTCTCTGATAACACCGACACTCCTATGAACCCGGCCAATAGCGAACAACGACAGACTAAAGCCAAATCATCCCTTCCTACTATACAGTCGGAAACCAATGCCGCTGCCGGGCCATCCAAGCCATCTAATACTAATACTGGAAACAACCAATCAGCGTCTTCGTCTTCGGCTCGAACTGCCTTGAGTAACGTTTCCAAGTCGACGTTAGTATCACGTTTCCCGCCTGTAAATCCTGCAAAGGACAACAAACACCTAGCTGTTGAACATCCTTTAAATAACTCTCGACCTTCAGCAGATCTCCAAAGTTCAGAGATCGTGAAGGAAGATGCAGACGAGGCGTACCATTTCGGCTCGGAAGACGATGCTTTCTTGGCTCTTGTCGATCTCGGAGAAGGCGATCTGGGTCAGCCTGTCTTGCCCGAGACAGATCTTGGGCGTCCGTTATTTGAGGACAATGATGAGGCAGATGATAGCCGAATTTTTGATACTGAGGAGGTTCAGGCTCAGTCATCACTTCCCCGAGAAAGGCAGCCGTATGTGCCTGTTCCACAAGCGGCTCAACCGATGGGGATGTTGTCGAAGTTGTTGCCTCAGAATCAGCCTCAGCCTCAGCAACAGCAATTGGCCAATCAACCGAGCACTGGATTCAGACACCCAGAACAGCAATGGCGTATGAATGATCAACACCAACACAATCAGCAGCAGCAGCGCACGTCCATCAATCAGGTCAATTCGACATCGAGTCATCTTTCTCGCAACCCGAACCAGCATGTAGTGCCGAGAAATTACCAGAACCAGAATCAGCCACCGGCTCACAATAGTCGTGCGCCTTCGGTAACGGGGACACGGCCCTCGACGCCGTCAATGGGAGGATTTCATTTCCCACCCGGTGTCGTAAGTTTACCCAAATTATTGATGCATTTATTAGTGACACGAAATGGCGCAATATGCAGGATGCACGAGCGGTGCAAGGTCAGGGTCCAGTCTCTGGAACAGGGTTAAAGAGGCCTTTGGAATCTTTGTATGTTCCTCATTTCATCCAGAGCTGCGATTGAAGTGCTTGCTATAGATCTTCTTCGACAAATGCTAGACAGGGTACGGGATCGGGCGCGGGAGGTTCTGGAGGACATGTTCAGGTAAAGCGGGAGGTGCTGGGCAGTTTGGAGCTAGGTCAAAGCGGAGATGTGAAAAGAGCACGAAGATGATTGGGTTCAAATGGGGACAATTTTTTTGCTATAGATGGGTGTGTGTATCAATATTATTGGCTCGTTCTTTCGTCTTGTATGCATTGTATTATAGGTCAACTATCGCAGTTACTATTCATCGCATTTGGAAGTTGCTCTCCACTCTCCCTATCAGTTAAGAGAGTGTGTAGTCATTTAACAATAGAACCGTTTTCATACAACAGGGATCGCTTCTGTGTCTGGTTATGTATTTTATATTTCCTCCGTGCTCCGATTGCATCAGTAACCGAGTGACAACCCTACCGCTGCACTGCTGGATTTCGTAAATCGAGGGATACGTTTGTCTTTGTCGGGACGTTTTCAGCGTACACCCAAGGCGCAAAGTTCAGCAATTACAGAGGTAAGGAGTGGCTAAACCTGCGTCACTTGTGTTATCTTGGAAACGTTACCCAATCAATTTATTTTTCGGAGATGGTCGACTGGTGTCGATGAGCTGTGTATGAGAACATGTGTCTTTCACTCGCATCAACTGGATCCTAGGATCCTAAATGATTATGTAGGCTCGAAGATGTACCTTGCGACGATCGACAGTGTTACGCGAAAATTAGTTTCAAGGACTATACTTAATACAGTACAGTCATGGAAAAATAATCTTGTGATGCTGTCTTTCTTCTGTCAATGTGTCAATTCTGGATTCTCCTGCCGGTGCCGGCACTGACAACATGGGATTGTGAATGTCTGAGGGCCTAGATTCAGGCCAAAACATATCGTGATCTATTCAAGTTTTGACAATGGAGTTGGAGGAAATACGAGTGATTAGCTTTGACTGTGTCCTACCCACGATTGCTGACTTCAGTTTAACGCTAAAGCATGAGAACCAAGCGTGTCGTTTAGTCACCGGCGCTTGGGAGATCGCATCGGGAGTTGTCCGATAGGGGTGCGATAAGGCGCCCTCGCGCATGCGGACGGTATCGGATACATACAATGTTTGGGCATCGATAAGACAAAATCTAGTCGACGCTCTACATAAAGGGCTCTACAAGTTAAGTGCATGCACGGAACTACTACAAATCAGGATAGCATCAACAATAAGAGTAATATCGAGTCTGGGAGACGCGAACAGAATTAAAATACAAAGTTATAGTATCGGACCGGAAAAAGGATCGCGTGAATTTTTTGATGTCTCCTCATTTGGTGATAGGCCGCTTCTTGTAGACTACCATCGCCTGCTGCCATGGATTCTCATGAGACACAGCAGAAGGACTTCCTCTCCACCATTTTCAATGATAGCCAGCAACATGACTACACGCCGTTTAGCCAACAGCTCATCCAGCAATCGTCGATGCATCTGCCATTGAACCAGTCACTCAACGTAGACTTGCTCAACAACCTGATGGCCATGCAGGGCATAGAATCGGCACCAACTTCACCCACGTCACCCCGATTCAATGCACAGCTGCTTGAGCAGCAGTTCAAGCTAACACAGCTGCAGCAGCTGCAGCAGCTTCAGAGCCAGATTTTCCAGCAGCAGGTGAGTCATCACATCAACTTCTTTCTTACACCAAGAACCCCTTTGCACGTAAGGGAGTAGAATAAAAGAGCAGTTGCGGTTAAAATCAGGAGAGCCGGGAACATAGTTGAAGTCAAGCTTGCACTTATTGGAGTCAAGAGGCGACTATCTCGCTTTACGATGCATGTGGGGCATGCATTTTGTCAGCGTCAACCTAGTTGGTCGCATGACTCAAGCAACGAGGTTCCTTCTTGGTTCCTGAGATGTTTTCCTCCTCCAATTTTGTCTGAAGTTGCACAATATTAACGCCCTGTCGACATCAGATTGCCCTTATAAGCGGTCAGCCTGCAGCTATTTCGCAGAATGCTGGTCCTACCGAGCCGCGAAGAGAAGTTCAGACTAGGTTTACTGGTCTTCCTACTCCTGGTCTGATTTGTGTTACCATTCAACGATTCCTTTTTGACATTCCGCCAGGCCCTTCTGCTGAGATCCACGCTCAGCAATCTTCAGCGGACTTCCTGTCGCCTATAGTCCTCTCCAACAATTATCTAGATTCTCAGTCACAGCCTTCGCCTCAGGAGCCATTCCGACCTGACTTTCAACTAGGATCATTCAACCATCCTCATACTCAGCCCATAGACACCAATATACATAGTCTTCCTCGCGGCTCAACCTCTGCACCTGAGCACATCGCCTTTCACAGCAGTCTTTCTTCCCCAGCAGATCTAGACTTCGACATCTCTCCTCTCACTAGTCCATGGCTAGGTGCGCAACAGCACCATCAAGCTGCCATAAATTCTCATCCCCCGTCGAATAAGCGTGGGGCTTCATCAAGCGGTGATGAGGGTAACGGCATGCCGTCTCGTAAAAGGCAATCCCCTGCTATTCGCCCCACAAACCCAAGCATCCCGGCAAATGGAAATTGCGCCAACCAGAAGAAGAATTTCCGGGGAACCCGATCTACGAACTCGACTCCCTTGATAAGATCGACAAGATCACGGAAAGGGAGCATTGCAGGAGAAATTCCCGGAGACTCGCCGTCCCCTGTCGATCTGTCTATGCCACCCCCTGCCCCGCCTGTACCTGCATCTTCTGCATCTTCCAGTGGCTCGTCGGATCAGGTCTCGTCGTCCCCTCAGTTCAACCCACAATTGGTACCTGTAACACCCGCGAGCATTATGAAACTTGGGCGAATAGGCGTCAATAATGGCATGGCACCTCCGCAGAGGCCGATTGTCCCGCTCAAAGCTGATGTTAAGGATAAGGCAGCTGCAAGTACGAGCACAAATGCACCTGCGCCCATCGCCAAGACAAAAACCGCCGCAGCGAGAAACGCTCGTAGAGGATCGCTGGCGAGCCCCAGCTTGAAAGCCATCCTTCCTGGTTCGTGTCTATACTAGACGATTGTGACAGACGAAGCTCAGATCAGAATTTTAGCTGGCTCTACTCTCCAGCCCTCTCCGGCCCTTCAAACCACCGCACCCGTCGTGCAGGTGCGCAAAACGTCGCATAAGGCTGCAGAACAGAAGCGGCGTGACTCGCTCAAGACGACGTTCGATGAACTTCGTTTGCTCCTGCCGCCCATTCCGCTGCCGACTGACGAGAAGTACCCAGCAGATGAAATACTCCCTGGTGCACTTCCCCCTCGCGGACCGCCCAAGGCGGGCGGAGAAGGCCCAAACAAGGGCGTGAGCAAGTTGCAGCTGCTGATGTGTGGTAATGAGTACATCAGGGTATTGAAAGCAAGGGTGGAGAGGCGGGATGAGGAGATTGAGAAGTTGAGGGCTGCGCTGAGGAAGAGGACGAACATGGGCCCGCCTTGCCTTGAGGACGAGGACGTGGAGTTGAAGAAGGATTTGGACGCGGTGGAGGTGCTTGGGGGCGGCATACTCGGTTTGGGCATGGGTGCGTCGGCTAACACGATTCTTCCGATTGCAGAGGACGAGGGTGGAGGGGACGATGATCCTGGTGACGACTAGCACCAGCAATAGGAACAACTAACTTTTTTTTTTTACTTTTTTCCCCTCTTTTCTTATCGTTCGACCCGTATTGAATAGCGGGTATGAATTGGAAACGGAGGGCTTGGGCTCGTTGGTAGCTCGTTTCTAGGCTTGTTAGAGGCTTGGAGCACATGCAATTAATTTATATATTAAAATATCTCGGTATGTCTTTATGATGTATAGGTTTAGAGTTAAAAGGTGTATTTTTAGAAGTTTTCTTGCATGCAAATAGACGCGTCTTGCAAAGATATTTTATGTCGCTCAAGGGTCTTACCCGAAGACGTCCTTATTCACTGGACACCCTGAAATGTAACTCTCACCGCGCCAAGGCCCGGAATCTAGATGGGGTAAGAGAAAGTCTAATTTCATGTGCGTCAAGATACTTAAAATCAAGGAATAAATCTAAAGATCTATTCAGTCAAGCCAGGGGGCTGGTCGTTATGGGGGAAATGATTACATGCTTTCAGAGAGAAATGATGACCAACCATGCAATTGCAATCGGGAACGTTACAAATCGAGAATCGAGAAGAAAATAAAGGAATTTATGTAAAAGAGAGGGAGTATGGTATGTACTTTGAACCTAAATCTTTTCGCGACCCAGCACCCAGATATTCTACAAGCACCTTCAATTCTACTTTTTGATGAAACGAAAATATGAGTAGAGACCAAGCTGCAGCTTAGTAGCCGCCACCAATACCGTTCACCTTATCCTTTAGGGACGAAATGAACTGCTGGTAACTTGGTAACACGTCCGCGCGATCCTGAATGAGCGCTGATAAGGCCCAGAGACGGAGCGGAGGCTCGCCGTCGTCCTTGACCACATAGAGATGGGGATAGTACACGCTGCGACGCATCTCGCGTGTCTTTTGGATGACAGCATTGACACGCTGCGAGAAGGGATTGTCAAGTACGGGGAGTGTGGTCTGTAGTGAAAGATAATCAGTTGCAAGTCATGATGATACGATGAAAAGGGGCATGTACCTTGCCACCGCGGAGGGCTTCGTAGTTGGGAAGGTTGAATACGTCCAGGATGAGTTGAGGGACAGCATCTCTCCCCACATAAAGGAATATTGTTTGGCCATCCTCAATAAGGAATAGGCCGTGACGTTCCAGTCGTTCAGACGTAAGAGGGAGGGCAGGCGGCATTATAACACCGTTCTCACCAACGGTTCCAGCCTATGAATTCAAGTTAAGTCAGGCAGGAAAATCGCAATACGATGCTCTTACCTCGGGTGGCATATTGTGCAGGGAATAGAAACTGGGGTAGATATAGGGAATGAGCAGCTGCGACGGCAACGTGCTCAAGAGGCACTGAGAATAGGCTCTGATGTCGGGGGGTATCTGTGCACTTTGGCGTATGCCAACCTAGCGACGATTTCGTGAGGACGTGGGCTGAGAAACTAGGCAGGCGCTCGGCTTACATTCTTCAACAGCCCAAGGACCAAGACGGGCAGCATCTTCATGTTGTCTGAAATAGCCAACTGTGCACTGGCACCCGCTCCACCAGAGGTCATGTTTGTCTTGTACGAAACAAGGATATCAACGAGTTTCTGAAAGATGTAGTCCCTGCTGTCCTCGAGCTTGTACGTAGTGGCCCGCTCGACGGCTTTGTCGGCGAGGAGCGTGCCGATTGCCACCTGATCTGCCGATGCAAAGACCTCAGATATATTGGAAGTTGTGGGCAAGGCAAGGGTGATGATGCGGATGCGACGTTCTCCTTGAGTGAGGTGAGCAAAAATATTATAAAGAGGACGTAAACTTGGACACACCGTAACATGTTGTATGAAGCACTGCGGTCTGGAAGACGACATACGGCGACGTGATAGTCTCCTCGATCTGTACCTCGATAGCGTATGACTGATCCTGCGGCACGGCCGGCATAGCAAGCAGGTCTGTCGAGCGCACAAAGAAGTTGCCGTGGAACGAAGCCATACGAAGCCCTGCATGGTAAAAGAAAAAATTCATTGTTGGAGGCTACAGACGGAACAGGAACATAAGACAACATACCACGCGAAGCACGTACGCGCATAACAGCTTCCAACATAATCGGCATCGCCAAGACCTCTCCAAATTCATGAGCAAACTTGAGCGCATCCTCTGAACGTCCTGCGTTGAAGGCGGGGTAGTAGTATGTCTGGCCGGAGGTATAATGTGGTAGGCACGCTGAGGGATTATTCAAGGAAAAAGGTGAGAAGGAATGATGTCATTCTCGTACCAAGACTGGCAACGTCAGTGTACCCTGCACTGAACAGGAACATGTCAACTGAAACGTGTGCTCTTGAGCACTCAATAGCAAACGTCTTGTAGAATGGAGAAGCAGCTTGTAGAAGTGCAGATTCCTATATGATTTTGGGGGATGTTTGGGATGAATAAGATAGAAAGTCAAAATATTGAACGTACCTTGGATGTCCCGAGAATCTTTGGGTCCTCTCTGGGCTTCAGCGCTCCAGCGCCAAGACTAGGTAAGGACGAAGAGAGAACCATGATCTTACCACCAATGGGAGACTAAATATACCAATCAGCCAGCCATAAACAATATGACAAAGAAGCTGAACCTACCATCAGTTTAAAGCCAGCCTGTAGAGCAGGTCCCATTGCACTTCCAACAATTATGTTATCTTGGAACATCTCAGGAATCCTACCAAGGAGCGTTTCTAAAGTTGATCGAGATTCCGCGAGGTTGACCAAAAGATCGGTGGGTTTGGGTAAAAAGACGTCTTCTATGTCGGACACAACAAGCATTGCTGGCTCAGCGCTTCCAGGCTGACGACGCGTCAAAGATTTATGAAGATTAACAAGGGAATGGACTCACTGGTAATGAGAAGAAGTACAAGGAAACATCATAGCAAATGATAGCAATTTTTGTTCTCTCGTCCTCGTCTGGGATGCGATCCAAGTTTTCAAGGAGAGCGCGGGTAGCAGTAGCGACCATGCCTTGAAAGTCTCTTAGAACTAAATACATCAAAAGAGATGGTATCTAACCGGATTGAACAGCCGAATGGCTAACATCGATCAAGAATACGTATACAGAAGGCTGAGGAGGTCTGACCATGTACTCCGTTGGAGCGACAAATTCGACAACGGAGTGATTGAGCTCGGCACGAGCCCACCGATCACCAGGTTGATTACGAACTTGGTCCCAATCGAAGAGCTGTGGAACTTCATTGGCCATGTTACACATGCAGCATCTCCAGCTACACTAGTATTAGCAATATACGGGTAAAAAGAGATCGCTATTCACGTACCGATTGCCACCGTCGATAAATTGCACGTATGGATTGATGTATGTCCTGCACCGGCGACAACGTGCGATGACAGTGTCTGTAATTAAAGGTACAGGTTCTTCACCTTCCTTTAGGGAGCGGTAGGGAGTGATGACAAGTGCGAAGGGAACCTTTGCCTTGCTTAAAAGAGAGGACGAAGTAGGAACGGCATTCAGTGTGCAACGCTTGTAGGATGGATCGGCATTTGCGAATGGAGAAGGCGATATACACGAGTTTGGGGGAAGGCGAATCTCAGGAGGCGGGCGGTAGAGTTCGCGTGGCTCCGGGGGCGACGTTAGCAAGTTTGTAGTGTATAGCTGGAATTGTTTGTGTCCACTCATGCCCAGCTGGCCGAATTGACCAGCGAGCTGATCGACGGCACCCTGCACGTATCCCTGCTGGGGTTGTCCATATGCAGGTCCGCTGACGTACTCGGATTCTTGCCCAGGTTGATAATACGGCGGTTGTGTCGCCTGCTGCGTAGCGAATTGCTGCTCGCTCATCAAACCAGGCGTGAATAGTTGCCCGCCCGCCGCAGGCTGCTGTTGTGCTCCCGCTGCGCCATACGACGGATCGGTGGAGCCGTCACCACCGTAATATACCTGAGTCTGGCCTGCCGCGTACTGGCGTCGTTTTGAATGGTGAGCAACTGGAACTTGGGCAGCCATAGGCTGCTGATCTGGAGCTTGTAGGCCTGCCTCAGGAACTTCCCACTGTGTACGACCGCTAGCAGTTTCTAACATAAATTAGCGAGACTCCCCCTTTCAATAATAAATCAATGTACCTATGAATAAGTAACGTTGGTGGGTTGCATCCCTACAAGCGATTTTAGCGTGAAATCAGGTAATAATAAAGAATATCACGCACCATTCAGCTACCCAGCCATGAGGCAATTGCGCGGCAGGAGACGCCATAGTCGAGATTATAGACGAGAAAGATTACAGCAATAAGAATTCCGACGAAGCCACGTCGGGAACACAACCACAAACAAGGACACGTCGTAGCACAAAATATCGCGGTCATCATGCAAGCGACGTGACGAGCATATTTAACACGTTTTGGACACGCAATAAGGGGGTCTACGTGTGCTATTGATGGTACAGATCCTAATGCATCGCCTCGGTAGATGAGCTTTCCTGCAAGATGCATTGCATGTATCACCCGCTAGCTTACTTGAAAGACTAGACGAACGAATTGTGTATTGTGTATCGTGTAGCACAACCGCGGAGAATCGATCATGCGGTTTTAAGTGAGCATCTTCCGTCCGTAATTCGAGAACAGAGAAGTCCCACCGATCTGTCTCATCCTTCATGGAAGGACTTATAATGAGATCTTATGAAACTACGATGCATGTATGTCCTTTTGCGCCTCACGCTATCAATCGCTTGCACCATTTCACTTGCATACGTGTCCATCTTAGTGTTGTCTATAACAGTGCCCAAGGCGATGTACGTTACGCGTATTACCCCTTACAGCCGCATCCACAGTAGTGTTACGGTGCTGCGAGCTTTGAATAGACCATTTTACGAAGCTTACTGGAATAAATGAAACTCCGTTTCACAAGACCGAAATCGCGGCGATTAGGACTCAAAAGAGGTGTGACATCCTATGAGTCTTTTTTGAGATGTCATCAAATCCTTAAGATACCGTGGATCTAAGTTCACAACTAAATTATTCAAAAAGAGGAGAACTGTAATAGTTTTCCTGCACATACATATACATTGGGTTTATGTGGTGGCGTAGTGCGGAAGGAAGAGAAATATCGATCCCTGGAAGTTGTATGTTTGAAAGAAATGAAGGGATGGAGTTCCGAGCGATGTAGTTTAGATTCTCACTGGAACGAAATAGTTAGAAACCAGATGTCCTCGTGGAACGCTTTTGACGTACGGAAACTCGCCCGAGATGTTAGTATTCACAGACGAAGAACTTCACTCCCTATTCGCCGTTAATCTGTCAATGGTTACTGGCTAAGAAATCACGTGCTCGGAAACCAGGAATCATATCACGATGCGCATCCAACTTGAGTAATGCTCTTCCAAATGACTTGTGTGAATTCGGAAGCAACTGGATTCGAAGAATTGTAAGCTACAATGATAAAGTCAATGAGCCAAACGAAAGTTAGTGATTTAGAAGTATTTACTGGCTCCGCTCATCCAGTTACTCATAGCGTCACTGAAGTTATACGTGCCCAAGCCAATAGCAAGGTTTCCTGGAATGTGGTAAATAGAGAGATGGTGTTTTTGGCACGTAGAGTGACATACCACCGTAGGAGCCTAGGGTTCCTCCAGAATGCTCAAAAACACATCTGTCAGCCCACACCTGAGCTTCAGAAGACAAAGTGGCGTTGCAGGTCAACGGACCAGCTCCATACTGTGCACGGGCTGCATCGTGTATAGAAATGTAGTCATCAATGTCAACCTGAGTGCTAGATATGGTACAGCCAACCGAGGCGTGTAACGCGATAGATACGAAGGAAACGAGACAAGACATGTTTGGAAGAGTAGGATAATATATAGTAGCACCCATAAGGTGATTTGCCCATATTTCTTCCAGTAACGAGTCGAGTCTTTGATTCAGACGTCATTCCGCATTTGTAGTTGTAGTTCCATTCTCACAGCCCAGTTGAAAAGAATTTGGTAAGCCAAGCAAGGAACGTGTTGTAGCGGCTAAGCGACTCCAACTCAATTCCCACACTTGCTTGAGAGTTGAATTAGAGTAAACAGCAAGGTATGGGCGAGAAAGTTAAGTAGAAAGGTATGATCAATATAAGTCACTAGACATACTTTGTTAAACACAAGACGACAATATGAAACCCGCTTATCGAGGGAAGCAAATAAGCAAAATTCCTCATCGAGTGATATCATTCAAACCCCTACTAATTTTGACCATGAATTTCCAGAATGAGTCTGAATGAAAGAATGGATCATGGATTACTGCACAAATAAATGGTTGGTATACTTGTCAAAGTCTTGGCCTGATCCGCTCAAGCAAGGATCGAGTTTTGTTCAGCTCCTGGATAAACGTTTTATTCGGAATGGCTTTTACGCACGACAGCAATGATGTCTGACAATCTTCTTCCTGTTCTAGTAAGATTCGCAAGCCGAACAGCTGGGCAAGGAAAGACCAACAGCAACGATGATGACAGCAGAAACGAACTCCTTGGTGATCATGGGCTAAGAACTTTCCTCGCATGTCGTACAGTGGTTGAACACATTTAAATTCACAGTTTTCTCGACATATCAATTAATAGCACATTTTCTACGAGTGCAGTACGTTCGAAAGGAAACCAGAAGAAGATCGATCGTGAGAACGGACAGCGATAAAGAATCTGAAGTAATCTTCGAGAGACTTTAGACTTGAACATTGTCGCTGTGAACAATGATGTCAGGAAAATGAGCCTTGCGATATGCTTTCAACGTACGCAAACTCGCCGATGACGTTACCTGCAGGGAAGTATTCACAGACGAAATATTTCGCTTGCTACTCGCAAATACATTTGTTAGGTCACTATGGTAAAAACGCGAAACCACATACCCCGAAAGAAGGATCAAAAATGCCATCACACAACTGGACAGCACATCCGAGCTGGGTAGTACTCTTCCAAACGACCTGTGTGAAGTGCGATGGAACAGGATTGGTCGGATCGTACTGAGCTGGAGTGACAAAAAATCGACAACCTTTGAGTGACCCAAGCGAGCATTTGTCTGCGACTACTCACAGACTTCATCTGTCCAAGATTTGATAGCAGCCTGAATGTCATACGCGGGACCTGTGCCAGCAGCGAGGTTTTCTGGAGCGTGTCAACAACTATACTCTCGACATGATCGAGGACAACATGCCACCATAGGGACCAAGTGATCCTCCGGAATGTTCAAAAACGCATCTATTAGCCCACGTCTGAGCTGCAGAAGCCAGAGTTGCGTTCCAGGTAAGTGGAACAGCTTCGTGTTGTACGCGGACTGTATTATGAGCGGAAAGGTACGTGTCAATATCACTAGGAGATGTGGTACCGCTAGCAAAGGCAGAAACGATCATAAGCACTGCAGAAACAAAAAGAACGAGACGGCTCATGTCGTAGGAGAAAAGCGGTGAGTCTGAGGAAACAATGCAGTGGCACTTTTAAAGTCGTTTGCCGCAAGTTTTTTTTAGGAGTCCACTCTGGTCTTTGATGGAATCATGCTATGAGTGTAAACATCTATCAGTTTAATTGTTTATAAGGCTTAGAACTGCCGAGGAGACTAGCATCGGACTTGATGATGAGAGAATAGCAGGATCGGTCTGACAAAGCTTGGTGAAGGATGAGCCAAATTCAACGCCGGCAACATTTGTTGTTCACCAACATCCAAACCACGGCCGAACATCGACCAATCCAAACCGCATGATTTGACCGGGTAGTATCACAGATATGCGTCATGGCAGTTATACCATACAGAGCCCAATCGCCGTGATGTGAACCAAAGCGGCCAAGGACTTCTGTTGCCGCAGACCCAAAAACTGGCTGGCACTAGTCAGGAAAGAAATGTAATCAATCCGAAAGTAGTGTCCCAAATGCCGCTCCCAACTCCAATACATCCAGAACAGCATCGACGGTTGCGTAGTTCCGCGTTCATCATGATAAAATAAATCTCATCAATATCGCACCTCAGGTCACCCAGAATAGCATGAGTGATGCAGCTCACGAATGGAGTAGATCCTTCTAGCTGTGAAGCATCTCATCTTCTCAGCTGTAGTTCTAGCTGATACAAGGTCAGTCGTACGGATGTTTTGCCACCCAGAGCCAAAGTTCAACTAGGCTTATTTGGGCTTGTGAATGTTCAAGAAGCTCTGGAAGTAAAGAAACTTCTCTAAGCTGCATAAGACCCAAAAATAACCGCACAGCGGCCACGTATATAACAGAATACCGCGTCGCTCCAAGTGCAGGCACGGTTGCCATGGGAAGCGGTCGGCAGAAACTGTTGTTTTCAGCCGCAGACAGACGAGGCAGATTCACTGTACGGTATAACGCTTTGGGAATGGTACAAATTTGTGAAGAATAATCAAACAAGTGCATGAGACGTGGGCAGATCAAATCACAAATTGACGTCTCAACTGCGTGGGACCGAGTTTAGAACCTTCCGATTTTAGAAAAATCTGATTCTATTTTTTTTAATTGAGATGTCACAATCAGAAATTTCTAGATTTGTTTTAAACCTTACGGGAAATCACCCACTGGGTGCTGGATGTTACTTGTGCACATACAAAATTAGCTAAAGAATCCAAAATCGGTGTTACTCATGGCGTATGAATACGAGTGACGAAATTACGATGAGTTTGTCTGATAAGTTAATGATATATACGAACGACGATTGAGATGGTTAGCATGTTTCGAACAAGCAAGAAGAAAGTCTAGATAGACTAATGTAACGGTATACTAAAGTCCAGCTGACATTATAAATCTCACGAACGGAGCACTTAAAACTTCTTGTTACCCCTTTGCCGGATTGACTCGCCTTTGTAGTAGATCCATATGGGGAATGGGATGCCCAACAATATTGCAAGCCCTGCAAGAAGCTATGCGATGCGCAACCAGTCAGCGACTGTGGTCAGTATACTACAGAAAAAGGTAGTTACCGAATTTCCACCTCCTAGTCCGAGACGGTCGAACATCTGTTGACCAAACAAAGGGAAAGCGAATCCCATAATAGAGCGCAGAACCTAGAGTAGATTAGATTTGAGCTTTCATGATGAGGGAGAGTCGGACGGAATCGTACAAAGGCCGCGGCTGTTGCACTAGCGGCAAACTCGAAAGCATCGACGAGATACAGCAGGATAGGAAGCCTAAGTAACCCATGATAAGAGACATTTCTCAGATCACATATGACGCATTATGATGCGTACATTGTCGCCATAGCTCCTGGAAAATCAATTTCAAAAAATGACTTTTGTCGAGGGGGAAAGACATACCAAATCCAAAGATACCCGATCCCAAAACTGGCATGATCCAATGCATCTTTGCCTGAGCAGACCATCCGTACCAGCTGAAGATAATCGTTGTTACTCATCAACCAAGTAGTACTTGCAATTAGGACAGGCGTACAAGAGCCCTACAGGAACGAAAAAAGATCCGATGAATAATGGTGGCATGCGCATTTCCGGGGTCCCTTTCCCACCCCGTCTTTCTGCTAGCTATGTGCAAGCAATCAATTCGGCGTGAAAACGAAGATGTGTTCAATCTACTCACGTGCCTGTAGACCTTGTCGGCAAATCTAGCTCCTGCTATGGTGGCGAGGAAGAATCCAATTCCGAGGCCGAGGTATGTGAGACCAATAATGCCAGAATTGAATCCATACGTTTCAGCGAAGAATGCTGATGTCAAGGAGAGGTTTAGACTTGATCACGTTGTGCCGGGATGCCGGAACTCACTGGGGTAGGTAACAAACATGAGGTAGTAGATTCCTTGGAGCCAAACAACAGTATCAGACGCAGACGACCTCAAGAAGACTAGGATCACACCAGCCATACTAGTAATCAAGAGATAAAGTTAAGAAATTGTATTCAGAATTCAAGGGGATCAGAGTCTTCACTTACAAAGCAAGATAAAGACTCAGAATGAACAATGTTAAGTTAGTCAACGACATCTTTATGGGACGGGTGAAGCTCATCCACATGAACGCCAACTTCCCGTTCGTCCCCCGCACGAGTGTTGCATGTGTCCTGGCAATCTTTTCTGGGTCACCGGACGCAAGGGCTTTGCGATAGCGAAGGACAGGCGCATAGGTCTCACGAAGGAGAGGGATACCAATCAGAGCCGCGACACCGCATACGACTGTAGCAAGAATGTAACATGAAGAGTACGATTTGTTGATGATGAACTTAACCGCACCTGCCAGGACAATAAACACCCACTTAATATCGGCAGTCTCTACAATGAAACCGCCTGCAACTGGCCCAATAGCTGGACCTAGATAGTATGGTGAGAATCTTGCTGAGATGTAAAATGCATTGAGCAGCCTCACCTATTAATGGTCCGAGGGTGAATAGCGACATGGCGGATGCTCTGTCACGCTCTGCAAAGAGATCGCTCATGGAACCGCCACCACTTGATAAGGCGGCACTGCCAGAGAGCCCCGCTATCGTATGACAGGGTAAATCAGATGGTAAGGAGATGGGGGACCGCACCTAGGAAACGGAATCCAATGAGGGAGTTAGTGGTTGGAGCCCATGCGCAACCTAGGCTGAAGGCGATCGAGAGGAGGTTGCAGATGTTGAATACCTGTAAGCGTCAAGAGTTGATAGTTGGTGGGTAACATTGACCTGAGATTCAGGTACCCACATACGTTCGACCATACATTTCCGTCAAGGGAGCGAGAAATAGAGGCTGCGATGATCTTCTAGATTATCCATTCATAGGCAAAATCCATTCGGATCCAGACCACTCACACCGAACGCAAAGGCCAAGAGAAAAATACTCAGTGTCATCGCGAGCACCGTCGAGTTGGTGATGTTGTATTTTACAGCAACGTTAGGCAAACCAGGCGCCATCATTGAGCTTGCTAATGGTGAGACGAATGCATACATAGACACCTACGACCACGATTCCTCATTCTCTCTTCACAATCAAAATATAAAGAAAACCGTACAATTCCAGCTGCAATCCATTTCCTTCCAAGGGACCAGTTCCGTGGGTTAGAAGCATCGTTTTCCCAATCGACATCGTCTTTTCCAAGTTCTGGCTCGGATAGCGTAGGCCCGCCTGATTCTCGGGAAACCCCCAATTTTACATTCGATGGATTGAACGGAGCAGCTTTTTGTTCGACGTTGGGTTGCTGATATATCTCCGCTGTGCCGACAATAGACGCTACTGTTGAAGCGTTTTTGAACATCAAGAGCGGAGGAGGGGGTGGAAAAGGGCAACTTGTACCGAATACGTAGTTATAATGGAGCGACAAGCGCCGCAGAATCACAATGATCTGATAGGGGAACTGGCGAGGATAACAGGTTCGGGTTTGATGATAAGCTAGGAGAAACTGGTTTGCTGATTTTCTAAAAGAGCCAATCCTTATGCATTCCCGTCTCAAAAAAAAAAAAAAACGAACGTGAAAGCTGCGATGCAATCAATGACATTATTCTCTTGACGAATGTGAACACAAGACTCAAAACATGTTAGATCAGCGACTTTGGCCAAGTATATTCCTGTACCCTTGGAGCATCCGTCTTGAGAACCTGCCAATTCCGACTTTCGTATCAGGCTCTGTGATGTTGTAGGCAGACGTGATGCATGATGGTCGGCGTAAGTTCCAAAACTAAATGGTTCTATTTGATGCTGATCAGAGGAACGCCGGGTCAGTAGTACAGGCTTGTCTCGTCCTTAATAATGAAAGGACTTGGACCTACGTAACTTTGATTCTAGGCTATTCAGTCATACATGTAAATACAGGGAGAGTGAATTGGCCAGATACGCTGTAATACGTGACCAAGGGGTCCTGACGTAATGTGCCGTGTCACTCGGTGACAATACGCAGTCGGAGACGAATGTAGTGATGCGTAGTCAGCAGTAGTCTGATGACAAACGTGCTGTACAGCGGTAGTTCCCCGAATTCCAAAATACGACGGCTGCAGGCTTAAGGTGGACTCGGACTGAAAGGAATATTCACTTGACTCATTGATACAAGAACCAAGAGAAAAAGCTTTGATTAAGTGTCGGAGAAATCGCCTTGGTCTTGGCACTGGATGCAGTAAACAATGTTCTTTTGCAAAACAATCTGAAAACACAGTCAAAACAATCAAATTGATTTCAAGGTCTTATTTGAATGTTTTTGTCAAAACCATGAAGGAAATATTGTAGCTAATTGAAAAGACCTTCCATAGGAAAGGTCAAACTGAGAGGACTTGATGATTACATAAGCCTTGTCATGTGACTCCAGGGACTGAC
>QLON01001898.1:10013-28016 GCA_003313675.1 Termitomyces heimii | reverse complement strand
GGTCGTGATTGACGATGGAGTGGGGCGTACGGCGCCTGGAGGGGGGGCTGATGTATCCAGAGCGGTCGTCGCTGCGGCCATCGCTGGAGGGACTGGGCCTGGCCGGGCCGGGCCGGTGATGGACATGATGGCGAGGGAGGGGCGTCGGCCGTTGACGAGGTAACCCTGGGGACGGGACTGTCTGTGCGTGTTGGCGCAGGTTGTCGAGACGTGAAAACTGCTTGGAGAAGTGACAGGTAAAGGACCGTTCGCCGGTGTGCTTCCTGGCGGGCGAATCAGCGCAGGCGGCGAGGCGGTGGCTCCTCATGTTCAAGATCACAGCAGTTCGTGAAAACGCGACGGCTGGCAGTCCAAATGATTGATGGTGAAGATTTATTTTACATATGTATACCGCAATGCACAGATCGATCCTACACAGCCTCCAGAAGTAGATTGTCATGCGTTTCTGCAGAAGCGAGTCCTGTTGAAAGAAACTGCACAAACTGCCAGTCACCGCTTCCAGATATTAGACACAGTAACACGTATAAGAAACAAGTCTATTGAAAGTAAGATGAACATCACGAGGCATGTCAGGAAATCTCTAAAACAACCCAGACCCTACAGAGACAATACGGTCAGCATCAAGTGACATTATACCAGAAGAAACAGAAGTCTCAGATAGAAGGAATGTGAGCTCAATCCCGCCCGAGGACAGGTCATACTCATTAAAATCAGTTGTTATTTCTGGAATCATAGACAGAAACAATCTGAGAGATGATACTCACCACTCAACAAGAGGCGGGGGATGCGTGATGAAGTGAATGAAGTAGGCCGAGTAAATTTTTTTCTTTTCAGCCGTTTGCCACGGTCACGATATCTGTCGTCGTGCTCGGCCCGTGGCTCCGTCACGGAGTCTTCGAACCAGACAGCACAACTGAGACTGTCGTAGGCTGGCTATACTACCACGACTGAACAAAACCGACAACAACGCTTAAGCATAAGCTTGGAACGGACAATGCATACCTCACACCAGACGTCATTTCTATCCCACGACGCGCTTCTCTCTTCCCACTCTGTTTCTCCTCTCATCTGCACAGACAATGCCCGTCAAGCTCTCTGAAAGTTGCCACTGCGGCGCCGTCAAATTTACGGTTGAATCTAGCACAGCCGTGCCCTTATCAGGTACCAGGTCTCACATGCCAGGCCCGAGCTCATCCACCCTTTTGCTTCTGCAATTGACTCTCCAGATCTCAAAGTTCCCGAAAAACTCGTACGTTCCTTACAGTCACAAGCGTGTCTCAACTCTATCAGACAGATAGGATACTCTGTACTGAACAATAGCTTTCGGTAACATTGTGTTATCAGCTCGCTTATTTAAAGGTAGTTGATGCTCAATATAGGGGTTTTAGTAGAGACGAGTTGGATGGACCATCAGTTGTTTGTAATGGTTACATCTGTCCAACCTCACTGCCGAACATCATCATTGAAAGGGTTTGTATAGACCCGTAGAGCGTCCTTGTCGCAGTTACTGCGGCAATCGAAAATGGTAGTACTTAATTTCGGTCCCCTTGTTGATAAGGTCAGATGTACTTCAGTAGTGCAACATCTTTGTACATATGTACGATGATGACGGCGCGTCCTCTGTATAATGGTTCTTGCGATCCTTCACTCTGTTTCATGGCTGAACTTTGAGGATCATTCATTGTGACAGAGTTCGGTTGTGGTTTCTATGTAGTCAAAACGTTCAACAGACAATCAAATGGGAATATGCACGTACTTGACCGCTCCCGGTGGAGTTCAGTAAGACTGTTTTTTTTTTTTTCACCTGTATGACTACTTTACCCCCGCCTCTGAGCCTTGTACTGTGGCTTGCCGGCGGCATAATTAGAATTCATTCATTCATTCACCTTCATTCACCTATGATCGGGAGGGTAGACGATGATATCGTTTTGCTGGATCTTCTTGGGCTTAATATAATTTTACTTTGTTACTATCTCGGTTCCGCACAGTTGGTAAGCCTTCTCTGACAACCATCTTGGTCAAAAGACATCATTATGGCATGTATACATGATGCGAATTATCTACTCTTGCTTGTGATTTTTGCTGTCTTTGCTCGCACTGTTATGCTTTACACAGCTGTCCAAACTAATGTTGTTTTTACACATAATCTTTTGAAAGCTGTATAAAATCAATTGATCAATCTAGTCACAGCCTGCATCATCATTCTGATTTAAAGCATGTCTACGAGCAGTGCGTTCTTCCTCTACACGCAATACACAACCCCGAATTTCTCTCGCTGCTCTAATTGACCAGTAGAATGATTAGGGAAATCTATCAGGAGTTTGGTGAAAATTTTATCAACAACGTGATTATATCGACAATCGATATGTTATGTATAGGTGCGTAATGAGTGCTTGCTATAGCTTTTATTGTGTTGCTCAGCAACTGATTTTTCCCTAATAGCGATATTCACTCCGTTATACATTATGGCATTATGCACTGTCATCCGGTATGCGGGCATATACACGTAACTGTGCTAGCTGCTAATCATTCTGAAGACGCAAAGGAAAATCTCTGCATTCCAAAGCAACAAAAATAATCATCTCGTTTAGCCTTTTTACAAGCCTCGGGTATTCGATTTTGCAATTTACAGTCCAAATAAATATCAGATGCACTCTCTTGGAAATATCGTCTGGTCTCTACGAGGAGGTTAAATGTCTTAACAGCAAGGCTGTTGGCATGATGCTATACATGATGTCAGTAATGTCTTTGTTGCCAGTGCGTTGAAAACTGTTTGCAAAACCTTGATAAAAACTGCCCGCTTAAAACAGCTCGTTTTTAATGACGCCATAATCCTATGGCGTGCATGGCTTATCCTTGGTAGGCAAAGATGGGCGTCAGTGCTGTCAGTTGGACTGTTTATCCTGTCCATGTGTAAGTTATATACCACATATTCTAATCATGTTACCATTTCTTTCTTAGTTGTCACAGGGATTTATATATATTTTTATGGGGAAAGTGACTGGAGTAATGGTGAAACCACCTTGTTACCAGTTATAAATACAGTTGGACTTGTTGATTATGCATTTTTTGGGTTGTCCCTCCTTACAAATGCAATTGCTACTTTGTTCATTGGCTGGGTTTTATGGTGACCATTCAGTCATACACAAACACTTTTCACTAATCACGGACACAGGAAACATTTGCAATTTCTACAAAACATTGGAACCTTAAAACACCACCTATCTGGAGCATGGCGTGTCTTGGTCTTGCTCTTAGATTCTGGAATTGTGTACTTTCTTCTTCAGGTATGATACATTGACATTGATAATCTCATTTTTAACAATATTTCACTTGTTAGGCTGCTATGTTTGGGCTTCAATTTAAAAATGATTCTGTTCAACCGATTAGTCTTGGTTATTTGATTTTTGCATCACTATACCGGAACATCTCTGTGAGTAATTGTTCACAAATATGCATTGTATGCTAAATGCACGATTTATAGTATGTTTATCCATCATTGACAATCCTCCTCGTTCGAAAAGTTTCTTCTCTTCAAGAGTTTCACAATTCAGTAGTTGCTTTGAAAACGTCTATGGAGCAACCTGTCTGATTATTATTTATGACACTGCCCCTACGTTATTCATAGTAGACAAACCAGAAAGCTCGGAAGAGTTTTATTGTGCGATTAAATCAGTGGGTAAACCATGTGAACTGTCTACAAATTTGTTTCTTCAAAAAAATGTTTGACAAAATGCTGTCGGTTTGAGCTTAGCTTGAGGTCAGATCCGTGGAATGACATCACAAGTGACCTTGTCACAAACGACCGTCATGCACCGACCCAGTGACTCGCGGCTGCTGAGCAACGTGTTATCGCACGAGAAAGACTACGCGAAAAGCCTCAAGACGGTTGTATCGACGTCACACGCGCTTGCAGCGTATGCAGCAGCGTGTGCGCCGCCGCTGTCTACGTCACTGCTACAGGTGTCTGCGGCGGTGGGGGGTGCGGACGGTGCGCTGGCACGGTACGCCGAGGCAGTAGACGAGTGCAGTGCGCATCTGGTGCGTATCCGGAAGCTAGAGGACGAGGTAGGGACAGTTGTGCGGGACCGGGAGATTTTGTGCGTGTCCCACGGGGTTGGGGTGGGTATGATTCTGACAAGATGACAGGGTGACGAGACTGATTAAAGCGTCGAAAAATGTGAAAGCGGCGTCTGGATCTGGGTCTACGTCTGGGATGTCGTCGCCGTCGTCTGTGCATGTGGCAGCGTCGTCGAAGCTTGGGGCAGCGCAGGCGGAGCTGCAGGCGTGCGAGGCGACGTTGGCGCAAAAGGAACGTGCGCTGGAGCGTGGGCGGGTAGAGGCGCTGCGTGCGGGCCTTGGAGTGCGGTGCCGAGCGCTGATGGAGTGCGGGTGGGTGTGGGCGCAGGTGGGCAAGTCTGCGCTGGAAGCATTGCACGAGGGTGAGTGATTTGATTTGTAAAGTACGTGTATTGACGTGCTATGTAGACTATGGACGAACAAGCGAGACGCAACGTGAGCTTCCAGCGCCTCCACAGGCGCCAGAAACGTACTATATCCCGCCTGCCCACGCCATCTCCGACTCGCATTCGGTCTTTCCGCGGCGCATGACAGAGGACCGGGCTCCGTCTGTTGGGGGGTCGAGCATGGAGGAGGCAGAGATGGAGGTGAGGGCGGTGGACAATCCGCGGTACGCTGTGAGGACGCCAGAGCGCAGCCCGCGCAAGGCAGGATTGTTGGGGCGGCGAGGATCGAATGCGAGTGCGAGTGGGAGTCTGTTGGGGAGTCTGAGGGGACTGTTTGGGGGCGGATCAGCCGGGCCGAGTCCGGTGTTTTACGAGGAGAGAAAAAAGACGGGGGGCAAACTGAAAAAGACGAGGACGCGGAGTTCAAGTGTTCCACCTCGAGGGACAGAGATCGAGAGACGTCATTTGGCTGCCGTTTCAGAGTCTTTCACAATCAGTGTCGTCGGCAGCTCGGCGGGCCGGTCGCGCCGTGGCAGAGAGGCTGCCAAGCGGAAACCGCTGAGAAGCGCGCTGAGGAACAGCCAGACGCCATCGCCAACGCCCGGCGATGCATCGAGCGACTCGGCCGATGACGTCTTTTTTGACGCACTAGAACCTCCCGAGGTCCCGCGGAGAAAGAGCGTGCGCGTCTCGTTGCCTGCGCGCGACGTCTGGGAGGATTCGAGCGAAGAGGACGCAGAGTACGCGACTGCCCGTACACTCCTCAGCCGCCTCCATCAGTAGATTATGTAATATAGTGATCACGATTTTTACAACGTCCACCATGTCTGACAACGAACCGTCCCAGCAGTCTGATGTAAAGACCGAAGACGCAAACAGCACAATCAACATCAAGGTCCGCCTATAATCCCTCCCAGTACCCCCCCCTCACCCTCACTCTTTCTCTCAGGTCGTCAGCTCAACTGGCGAAGAAGTCTTTTTCAAGATCAAGCGCAGCACAAAACTCAGCAAACTACAGGGCGCTTATGCTAACAAGGTCGGCAAGGACGTCAACAGCATCCGGTCCGTTCTTCCCCCCCCCCTCTCATCCATCACTAACCCCGCCCAGCTTCCTCTATGACGGTGCACGCATAAGCGAAGACGATACTCCAACCACTCTCGATATGGAAGACAACGGTACCTCTCTCTCTTTCTCTCTCTTTCCCTCCCCTCCCACTCATTCTCCTCTAGACACCATCGATGTCATGGTCGAGCGTACGTCCCCCTTTCCCCCGTCCCATCCCCTCCACTCACTCAACAACAACAGAGGTCGGCGGTGCCGCATAATACTAATCTATCTTTGTACAAACTCAAAACATCATCTCCTTTGTCTTCTTGTTAGAAATACATCCCCCTGTCACAACTTCTGTAACCCAAGACGTCTCGCTTGTACTTTTGTGTACCTCCAGCAATCTCAACCGAGAAACTTTGTTGGTAAGACTGTCTGGCCCAGAAGCATCTCGAACCGTCGGCTGCTGTATCTTCACCATCGGCTTGCGTCCAATTAGCCCGTGCGCGAATATAACAAAGCCAACCCGCAATGTAGTATTTCAAGTGACGCGTCCCAGAATACCCTTTTATGATGACCTCGTGTTTTCCAAGTTCTTCCCCATCGGCATTCATGGCCCATCGTTTCCCTGCCTCGTGTAGTGTAAAAAAGGCAAAGTCCCGCATTTACCTTGCACAGATTGCTAAACATATCTAGGTCATACTTCAAACACCTAATTCCCTTGTCCGTGGACTCGAATATCTCTTTCATGTACAACCCGAAGCGTCGGCTGTTGTGTCTTCTTTCCCATCGGCTTAGGTGGAATTAAGCAGCCCTTATAGAACCTCGTCTCGTGAAAAGAGGAAAATCACGATTTCTTTCCTAGATTCTGCACGAAATAATGGTGAAAGATCGGCGGAACAGGGAATTTTCTACATACTTCTCCTCCCGAGAAGAGAGTCTAGATGTCTATCAATAAAGCGACTACCACACTAAGCAAGGGCAAGGTCACTACCGGAAACTATCTAATCACGATATCTGTCTTGCACTTTAGCAATTTCCCCCATCCAGTCCGTCCTAACGCACAGAGCGGTCCCAATCGCCGAGCAGCACACGAGCGCGAGGGTAAAGCCGAGCCACAGGCCCGGCAGGCCCCAGTCATGGACAAATACCAAATAGGCGCCAAACGGAAGGCCTTGTATGATGCCGAGTCAGCATAAGGGCACCTTGTTCGTTCTAATTTCGGGACACATACCGAGGACGTAGAAGGCGCTGGATAGTTGAGGGAGACCGTTAGTCTCCCATGAGAGCAGAGGCGGGCAGACGTCCTTACCTGATGTTCAGCAGTGCACTTGTGTCCTGTGTATGATAAAGTTAAAGTCTACTGAGGGACGAGTCGTGGAGAGGACATACCTGTCTGCTCGTAGCCCTCAATAGCCCGGCCGTGATACACGAGTTGCCTTCGACGATTTGGAAGAGTGCAATGATCGGGATTATAGATGCGACGTTTGCGATAACGTCTGGGATCCATGGTCATATCACATGAACAACAGAAGGGACAGGCTTACCGGTATCGTTGCTCAGAATACTCGCCCATGTTTGTCGGAATAGCATGTACAACGAGCTGCGGAAAACCATGAGACTCTCGTCGGCTTGCTTAACTCAGGATATCTGACCAGAGTGAGATTGAGATCATCAATCCCAAGATGAGTGATGCGTTGGCTGCTCCACGAGCTCTACGATGGTCCATCGCACCTAGATGATGACCAACGCTATAAATCAAGGATCAAACACATGTAAAGGAAACTTGCAAGTCAGACCATACGCACCGTACACCTGCAGCGCATGCCACGGCAAAACCTACTTGATAGGTAGTCGAGCCGAGCGTGAGGAGAATCGACTGTGAAGCGATCGCGACAGGTCCCAAACTAGAAAACAACAGTTACAAATTGATTCGAGTTTGAAAATTAGAGTTTCGCGCACAAGGCGGCGAGGAGGGCGAGAATCTCCCATGCCCACCATTCTGACGCAATTTGCCCTGGGACGGCACAACATCAGAGTGAAAAAAGAAGTACGCTGAAATCCAACTGACCAATCCCAGCCACACCAAGTCGAGTTAGCTCCCCTAGATCGGTGAATATTTCCGAGGACATTGGATACCACGCCGCGTCAGGTAGCAAAAACATACAGTAAAGGGTGGAGATTACGGGAACCAGTGTGTATGATATCGTAACACTAATGGGGGCACCTATGAATCCCAAATTGAACGGCTCGGGGCCCAGTACTGCGAGATGATCACCATTAGTATGTACACATCGACAGGGAAATACCTACTGAGCAAATAGTTTAAGAGCACGTTCACTGGAGCAACAATGAGCATAACATGAGTTTGTACGGTATAGTATCCTTTTGATACCGCAATTTTAGACACACGATTGCTGTCACTGGTTGAAAAATTCTCACCTTGACACTGGAAATAACGTCTACGATTGGGTCAGATTCAACATCAGAATATGCTTAAATATGCCTTGCCTCGAAATCTCCCTGAGTCCTGCCCCTTAGTTTTGTCGGCATCATCACAAAAGTCAATTGTTACTGTCTGCGCTCACCTGGTAGGCCCAGGGCAAGCCAGCGTAGATATATCCCTGCTAACCTCGCTATCTCTGGATCTTGGTTGAGATACAACAGAATCGTTTCCATGTGCAACCATACAATGAGAATCGGCTTGGCATAACGTAAGTAGAAGCCCTCAAATATTTGCCTGCATGACAATAAGAAACTTACGATCATTACAATAAACAATAGAAGCACTTGGTACAACTTTAGCAGATGTGTTGACTAAGCTAGAAGTTCTTTTCTTACCCATGCGTTGGGACCATAACGCCACAAGCTCAGGATGAGCGGAGGTATGTGCTGAAGGAAGCATCGTATCCAACGCGCTCGCAAGTCCTCGAAGTATACTTATTCCAGTCACGTTGGCCGTCATAGAGCCCAGACTGACGGCAGCAAGCGCAAGGGTGGAAACGTGGCCCGCAAAAGCGATCTGAACGAGGTGGAAGCTGTATTCGAGGAGAAGGGACCTTTTGGGTAGATTAATATTTGTTGGTCAAGTCAGAAAAATAAACCCTGGGCTGACCCAAGAATAGGTAATGTAGATCGACCTATGACGCGCATCTCGTCCCAGAATATGTTCATCGTCGGTGCGGTTAGAACACTCCACATTCTCGGAGATGAGGGGCGTGGATTCTTCTGCTCTGCTGGCAGTGTAAGCCATTCACCAAGCACATATGCTTCGCTCCGCACACATGTGACTTTCCGAGATCGACGCCACTCGCCAAAAAACTTTGAAAGTCACGTTTCCACTATACAAGCTGCGTTATGCTTAAACAGACTGAGAAAGACACCTAAGAGCCAGACTTTAGTGAGACTCGCCAAGGCTTTGGCCACCCTACAAAAGTCTGCCCTACAGGATTACCTTGTGCGTGGACTCGGGCATCTCATTCATAACGACCCGAAGCGCCATTGTGGTAGGTAAGAAGGAGTCTCAGAGCAAAGGGATAGAAAGATCGAAAAATAAAGGAGAAATAATTTTCGTCGAAAGCAGGTAAGGGGGGATGCGTCAGAGTGAACTCGAAGAAAACAAGGGCGGTATGAGTAGAAGGAATATGATGACCTTCGTTGGCGGAAAACATGGATCGCGGAAAGAGAGACGATATACTGCATGGCAAGGAGAGATCGGAGGACGGGACCAAATCGAGACAGGTCGGAACAGGAGAAATGTCGAAGAATTGGGACGTTGACGTTATTGATGGGAAAGAAACTTGAGTGAATGACGCAGTCAAAGAGGAAAGGGCTTGAAGGAATGTCGCGAAATCGAGAAAAAATGACGCGGAATTGAGTGAGCAGATGACGCAGTCAAAGAAAGCGGAAACAAGGAGAAGCACAGGATTCTGACAATCGACGTACCTCATAAAGGGGGAAAGAAAAGCAAGCAATATTACGAAAGACGCCGGTGGAGAGGTATAAAAGGACTGAGGAAACATTGTCTTAGAATACCTTACCTTACGAATACCAACGTTCACTTCTGAACTCGCTGAGTAAGCAACCCCTCGTGTCCCTAACGATCTCGTCTTTCTCGCGGTCTCGTTCGTCTCGTGCTTCGTATATCTTGTGGTATCGTTTGATTGATCGTCTCGTGTATTCGTTGTTTTGAGGCCCCGCCTAGCCGTTGTCTTGTTTAAACCACGTGTGTCTAGTGATTTCCGTGTGGTCTCGTTTCTCTGTATATCCCTTATCAGTACCTAAACTTCAAGCACTCTAGACGACTCGCCTACTACTTGCCTCGTTGACTTAGTCTCACTGAAATCCTAGGTTTTCTCGCGTTTTGATAGTCTTGCAGTCTGTCAATCTGGTGATCGAGTCTATCTCACAATTCGGCTCTGCTTCGTTTATACGTCCTGAATTCTTTCGCTATTTTGAATACTTTCGGCAAATTAAATCGACCGTCGACTCTTCTACCCTGCTGGTGACGTCGACTTCTCGTATTGACCGTCGCAAACATTTCTATCCGTATGGCGTTATTGTCTCCCCTGAGACCTTAACCCAATCTCTCCGTGGGAAACCTTTTTTCCTTCGACACCATCCCCCTTCATGGCGCATGAATTAGACGACCGAAACCCGTGCATGGATGTAGAAAAAGGAAGACCCCGCAGTAGACTTTGAAATGGGTAATACCTTGCACAGATTGGTAAAACAGACGGTCATATGTAAACATACTGAGCATTCATATAGACACCTTGTGTGGGTCAATCTTCATATCTCTATCTCATCTCATACTTTCAATGATGCGGTTACCACAAAATAAACTCGTATCCGAACAAGTGCGCAGTGTAGGTCCATTATAATTGACGCGTCCGAGAATAACCTGTTACGATGACCGCGTGGACTCGCTAGCGATGTGCTTCGTTGCCATCGGCATTCATGGCGCATGGAATTAGGCAGCCAAAACCCCGTGTGTGGACGTGAAAAAGGGACCCCGCGAAGTAAACTTTGAGATGAGTATTACCTTGCTTGAAATTTCAATTTCAGACAGACGTTCATATGTAAACAGCCTGAGGATTAACATGGACACTTGCGTGCGTCAGCCTTCATATCTATCTTATCTCATACTTTCGATGGTATGGTTACCACAAACTAAATTCAAACCCGAACAAGCACGCAGTATAAGTCTTGGTGGGTGGTTCATTATCAGAGTTCTTCGCCATCTGTATTCATGGTACTCGGAATTAGGCAGTTGTTTCCCCTGGAACCCACCTCGTGTAATGTAAGAAAGGAAACTCCCGTAGGCGAATTTGAGTTGCAGATTGATAAAACAGACGGGCATGCTTCAACAGACTGAGGAAGTCACCTGTGGTTCAGACTTGGCATTAGCCCCAAGATTCGCAAGGGGTTGGCACGTCTGCCTACAGAATTCCCTTGTGCCTGGTTCGGAGTATCTCATTTATTTATGACCCAGGCGTCGGCTGCTGGATCTTCTTCATCATCGGCTTACGCGGAATTAGGTAGCCCCTATCCCGACCTTTTATAGAACCTTGTCTCGTGAAAAGAGTAAAATCAGTCATTCGTCATCCTTTTTTCCAAAGGCATGTACAAATAGAGTCTGTGAGAAATAATGGTGAAAGATCGGCGGAACGTGGTATCTTTCTACGATACTTACTTCTCCGATGAAATTTCCAGAATAGTGCCGAGGTATCTATCAATAAAGAGTTTACTATACTATACTACCAAGCAAGGTCCATTTTCCTCATCACTACGCATGTGAAGCTTACCCGAAGCTTTCCCTCCTTCGTGGTCACGATATCGGTGTTGCACTTTAGCAATTTCCCCCATCCAGTCCGTCCTAACGCACAGAGCGGTCCCAATCGCCGAGCAGCACACGAGCGCGAGGGTAAAGCCGAGCCACAGGCCCGGCAGGCCCCAGTCATGGACAAATACCAAATAGGCGCCAAACGGAAGGCCTTGTATGATGCCGAGTCAGCATAAGGGCACCTTGTTCGTTCTAATTTCGGGACACATACCGAGGACGTAGAAGGCGCTGGATAGTTGAGGGAGACCGTTAGTCTCCCATGAGAGCAGAGGCGGGCAGACGTCCTTACCTGATGTTCAGCAGTGCACTTGTGTCCTGTGTATGATAAAGTTAAAGTCTACTGAGGGACGAGTCGTGGAGAGGACATACCTGTCTGCTCGTAGCCCTCAACAGCCCGGCAGTGATACACGAGTTGCCTTCGACGATTTGGAAGAGTGCAATGATCGGGATTATAGATGCGACGTTTGCGATGACGTCTGGGTTCCATGGTCATATCGCATGAACAACAGAAGGGACAGGCTTACCGGTATCGTTGCTCAGAATACTCGCCCATGTTTGTCGGAATAGCATGTACAACGAGCTGCGGAAAACCATGAGACTCTCGTCGGCTTGCTTAACTCAGGATATCTGACCAGAGTGAGATTGAGATCATCAATCCCAAGATGAGTGATGCGTTGGCTGCTCCACGAGCTCTACGATGGTCCATCGCACCTAGATGATGACCAACGCTATAAATCAAGGATCAAACACATGTAAAGGAAACTTGCAAGTCAGACCATACGCACCGTACACCTGCAGCGCATGCCACGGCAAAACCTACTTGATAGGTAGTCGAGCCGAGCGTGAGGAGAATCGACTGTGTAGCGATCGCGACAGGTCCCAAACTAGAAAACAACAGTTACAAATTGATTCGAGTTTGAAAATTAGAGTTTCGCGCACAAGGCGGCGAGGAGGGCGAGAATCTCCCATGCCCACCATTCTGACGCAATTTGCCCTGGGATGGTACAACATGAGAGTGAGAAAAGAAGTACGCTGAAATCCAACTGACCGATCCCAGCCACACCAAGTCGAGTTAGCTCCCCTAGATCGGTAAATATTTCCGAGGAGATTGGATACCACGCCGCGTCAGGTAGCAAAAACATACAGTAAAGGGTGGAGATTACGGGAACCAGTGTGTATGATATCGTAACACTAATGGGGGCACCTATGAATCCCAAATTGAACGGCTCGGGGCCCAGTACTGCGAGATGATCACCATTAGTATGTAAACATCGACAGGGAAATACCTACTGAGCAAATAGTTTAAGAGCACGTTCACTGGAGCAACAATGAGCATAACATGAGTTTGTACGGTATAGTATCCTTTTGATACCGCAATTTTAGACACACGATTGTTGTCACTGGTTGAAAAATTCTCACCTTGACACTGGAAATAACGTCTACGATTCGGTCAGATTCAACATCAGAATATGCTTAAATATGCCTTGCCTCGAAATCTCCCTGAGTCCTGCGCCTATGTTTTGTCGGCATCGCCACAAAAGTCAATTGTCACTGTCTGTGCTCACCTGGTAGGCCCAAGGCAAGCCAACGTAGATAGAGCCCTGCTAACCTCGCTATCTCTGGATCTTGGTTCAGATACGACAGAATCTTTTCCATGTGCAACCATACAATGAGAATCGGCTTCGTGTAACGTAAGTAGGGCCCTCAAACATTTCCTTGCATGACAATAAGAAACTTACTATCATTGCAATAAACAATAGAAGCACTTGGTACAACTTTAGTAGATGTGTTAACTAAGCTAGAAGTTCTTTTCTTACCCATGCGTTGGGACCATAACGCCACAAGCTCAGGATGAGCGGAGGTATGTGCTGAAGGAAGCATCGTATCCAACGCGCTCGCAAGTCCTCGAAGTATACTTATTCCAGTCACGTTGGCCGTCATAGAGCCCAGACTGACGGCAGCAAGCGCAAGGGTGGAAACGTGCCCCGCGAATGCGATCTGGACGAGGTGGAAGCTGTATTCGAGGAGAAGGGATCTTTTCGGTAGATTAACACTCGTTTGTCAAGTCAGAAAAATAAGACCCTGAGCTGACCCAAGAATAGGTAATGTAGATCGACGGACGACGCGCATCTCGTGCCAGAATATGGTCATCGAAGATGGCTCGGTGCGGTTAGAACACTCCCCACTCTTGGGGATGAGAGGCCTGTATTCTTCTTCCCTGCTGGCATAGTCACGATCGTGGGTATCGACCATTGTTGGGGATCATCTGCAGGACATCCTCAAGATATATAGATTTGGGATTGAATGGAAGCCTAGAATGTCGCGATCTCGAAGCAAAGCTTGTTTGGCAAAATCGCTGAGTTTTTGAAACCAGGGGCGTGACGGGACGAATCCACCGGTCGAGCTAGTCGATGTACTCACAAATAAAATTCGCAACATTGATCGAGCATCGTGCTCGCTCGTTCAAAGAACATGTGTTGATTTTCCGACGAAAGCTTTTTACAGCCTGTTCGGTTCTCCATAAGGTGCTTTCTGGAGGCAAGCATTGGCCAGGGTCACACCTCGTGGCATGGAGAAGATTGTCACACGTTGATTTGGTTCTGGGAATTCACTTTCACGGTTTATCAAACACTTCTTACTCACAGTCGGAAACGAGCTCCGCGTTGCTCCTCCGATAGGCGCTTGAGAGGCGGTCTCAGGCGATCTTTTAATATCTCAGCTAAAGAACTGATCTTGTCGTCTGTCTTGCACGACCTACTCCATTGGTCCAGATTTGTAAGGTAAAAATTCCCATCTGTGGGTTGGCAGTGGTGTAACGATTTATGATGGTTTGTCTGCATGACATGTTGTCGACGATCCTTCAGCCAACTGCAGCCGAACGACTTGATTTTCATGAAGTTACAGAGGTCCGTATATAGTTACCGACACTTCGTAATTATTTTTGGGATATGCGCGCTGCAAGACAAAGGTACGTATCAGCAGTCGCTGCTTACCATAAGTGGACGATAATGTACAGTGTTGGTGCAAGGATTGGTCAATGACTATCTATCTAATCACTAAATACCGATCTTGAGACTTTAGCTGGTTTACTTTCGTCCGACTCTTCACCGACCTACCGTTTATGATAGACTATCGGTGTTCATGAGGCTGTGATGTTTGACGATCATTATCCCTACATCCCCCTGTTATTCTCTTGATTCAACCAACATCCTGTCTCTACGACCGACAAACTGCAAATTGTTCCCGACAGATTGAGATCACTTTCGTGACTATTTTGATTGAGTATTCAGTGTTTCAGACGATTTTAATGTTCTCGCAGAACAAAGAAGTGTGTGGAGCGCGTTCAATATAGTCTCTCTTGTCTACAGCCACAAACCACCCAAACCATTCATCATAGTTGTCACTGATTTGTCCTGTGACACCTGGTTTCATAATGCTTACCATAATCGGCACCCTTCTGCAATTGGTTTTGCATGTCGAGGCCATTAAGGTAATGATGAAGTCGTGAGTTTCCATTTCGATAATCTGTCCTTATCCGAATAGCTGTTACAGCCTCATAAGGTAATGACAAATTTCCAAGACGGTACAGAATGAAAGGCAATGTTGTAACGGTTCTATAGTACTGTCCAATTAGGGAAACCGTGTCCTGGCTGCGATGTTAATGACATTCAAAACGTCAAAGACGCTCAACCTTATATATTACAATGTGGGAAGACGCTGCAGACAACCTTCAATAATGCTTGACACATTTGATTCTGACCATGGTAACAGGGTAGAGGATACTACACCTCTGCTCTCTCTCAACACCAAATGTCCAAGCAGAACCTCGAAAGATCCACCTTTCATGGTTATGCTTCGGCAAGAGATGTGCATCATTTGTCGATCTGCATTGCCAATCCTTGGGTTTGTGCCACCTCTCAGTCATCTTTAGGATTGTGCTAACCTGTTGAAAGATCGCTTCTCCTTGAACACAGTTTCACTGTGATTCAAATAGTGTTTGTAGGACACATTTCTACTTCTGCTCTTGCTGCCGCCAGTTTTGGCTCTATGACCGCTAATGTGACTGGCATCAGCATGTTTCGAGGCCTTGCTAGTGCTTTGGACACAATGCTTCCTGCGGCATATACTTCGGGTCGTCCAGAACTCGTGGCACTGTGGTCACAACGCATGGGTAATACGTCTCTCCAGTGCCTGCCAGGTCTAATTCTGATATTTCTTGATAAGCGGTTGTCTTATTAATTTCAATGCTTGTGAGACGTTTCATCTTCCCTACTGGACCAAGCTCAAATGCCCTATTTACCTTGCACAAGCCAATTCTTGTCATATGGATGCACGGAGAAACAATCCTACTCTATCTAAACCAAGATAAGGAAATTGCTAGATTGACTGGCCTATATTTACGTTGGTTCGCTATGGGATTACCAGGTGAGTGCAATTATTTATAATTGACTCCCGTATATGAGATGAAGACATGAACAACAGGCATGACCGCCAAGGAGCTTTGTAGGTGAGAAATTTCTATAGTATCATGGCATTCAATCTAATTCAAGCATAGACCTTATTTCCAATCTCAAGGTGAGGAGCTTCCGTTGCTGGACATTGTGAACTGCTGAATTAAAATATACAAGGGCACTTTTCTGTCCCTGCTCAAATCCTTGTCATTGCTGTGTCAATCAATGTACTCTTAAATTACCTGTTGGGTAAGTTACCGTCTTCTAGATTCATGTCTACATGATCATTACTCATATATCAAGTATGGGGCCCTGAACCTTTGAATTTGGGATTCATCGGTGCTCCTATCAGTGCTGCAATATCCTACACACTAGTACCTATCATTTCCATCCTTTATGGCGTATTCTTATTACCTCATGCGGCTTGGTACCCACTTTCCTCGGAAATATTTGTCAATCTAGGCACTTTAGCTCGACTCGGTTTGTACGGCGTCGGTCAGTGAAGTTCGGTGTACCTCTTTCCTTGTTCTCATTTTACTCTTTCAGGACAGGTGGCATCGGAATGGTGGGCATGGGAAATCCTTGCCCTGGCTTCATCCTTGTGCATTTGTTCTTTAAAGCTCTTCGTTACAAACTAAATATTCCTAGTCTCGGGCCCGTCTCTATGGCTTCTCAGTCTATTCTCGCTGCAATAGCCGCTGCAACCTGGCAAGTTGGCTTTGCATTTGCATGTGCCGCAGGGATACGGTGAGCACGGTTAAAAATCCGAAGCAAATTCTGTTGTAGCCCTTAGCGCCCTACTTTCCAGCGTTGGTCATCATCTAGGCGCAGGGGATTATCGCCGAGTTCTTGGAACGGCCAACGCATCACTTCTGTTAGTCTTAATTTCGTCATTTGTCCTCAGGTAGGTCATTTTCACTTGCGCCTGTCTACAACGACTCCAAGGTTGCCACAGCTCCTCATTGCTGTTTTTGCGTCAATCCTTAGCGCGTCTGCTTGGCAGCGATCCCGGTGTGATCCCATCACCACTTATATCGCCCAATTACTAACGCCATGATACAATTTAGAGGTCATAGAGAAAGTAACCGCTATTATTCCTCTCATTTCACTGTTCCACTTGGTTGATGCCAATGCGGGGGTTACAAGTGGGCTATTAAGGGCCATAGGAAAACAAGTGAGTTGGCGATATAAAGTGAATAATCAATGATTGACTCTATGACCCTTTAATTCCAGTACATCAGCGCATTTTTAAATATCAGGTCCACTTCCTGAATTTCCTTTGTAATTATAGGGGACTAATTTCTTTACATTTTACCCAGTGCCTTCTACCTCATCGGTCGGTTTTCTGAATTCAAACTTTTACTTCTTCCTCTCTGCTCACCTCTTGAACAGGCCTGCCTTTAGGCATCTATCTAGCATTTGTCTGGCACTTTAACCTTCATGGTCTATGGATCGGCTTTATTCTTGCACTCTCATACTGCTCTGCTGTTGGGACCGTGCTTTGTTTCAAGACGGACTGGTCACAAGAAGTTGCGAAAGTTCAGTACAGATGCCACAAGGCGAGAGCTTTAACAGGAAATAACTGCAAGAATGTTATGGAAGAGATTTGAAAACATGTAGCCTCTCCACAGCATGAAGAAAGGAGTTTGTACCTGTAGCTTCGCGCTGTACATCTAATGTTTGGCCACTCAGCGATTCATTCGTTTAGCTTATTCGTTCTGCCCCATCCCTAAAGTTCAATAGGGCGGTTTTTCAATCTGAAGACTTACACCAGTCTTATCCCGCAAAGCCTTACTATGTGTGACTGTACTCTAACTTAGTTGGCGGTCTACCGTTATATATTTTGAGCTTCTAACCTACAATCCATTTGAAACCCACGACTCTGGTACTGTGGGCTTCACTCGGTCTGATAGTGAGTTATAAAATTGTGCAATATCAACCAACAATTCTTATAGGTATAATCTCATCTCAGACCAACTACGGAGTATGTCTCAGAGACGAGACTCAGGAATCAGTGTACTCCGCATCATACACTGGATGCAGGAAACAATGTTCTTTGGCAAAACAATCTGAAAACACAGTAAAAACAATCAAATTAATTTCAAGATCTTATTTGAATGTTTTTGTCAAAACCATGAAAGAAATATCGTAGCCAATGAAAAGACCTTCCATAGGAAAGGTCAAACCGAGAAG
>QLON01001887.1:0-38415 GCA_003313675.1 Termitomyces heimii | reverse complement strand
GCTACTTGATACCAAGACTCAATACTTGTGTCATCTGGTTGTCCCTCAGCCATGCTGTCAATACGGTCCATGAGAGAGGGAAGAAGGCCATCTCAGAAGGTGAGACAGAGCTGAAGACCATCAGGATAGGAGGCTTGTTCAGCCAGAGCTCTGAAAGAGTCAATATACTCATCTAAGGTTCACTTTCCCTGTCCATATCAATGAGGATCTCAAAGAGTAAGAGCTGCTACCTTAGCAGAGTCCAAGGGGAAAAACTCTGCCCGAAACTCCTTCTCAAACTGACCCCAACTTCCAAAACTCTCTACTCCTCCAGAGTGTCGAAAAACTCGTAATGCATATGTCGAAGCTTGCCCTGACTTCATATAAGAGAGAACCCAAGCAATCTTGAGAGCATCAGAGGGGAAGGCTTCACCACTGAGCTGGATGTAGGTAATGCAAGACTGCAAGAATTGCTCTCCCATAGCTTGATCACCATTGAATGCATCTGGGAGTGCTGGGCGAGGAATATTGGTGGGAGCAGGGGAGGAAGCCACAAGGTGAGGAGCTGGGAGTGTGTTAGCCCTAACTGGAGGTATCTGAAGAGGAGTAGAAGTGAGAGGGAGGTGCTCTAAGAGGGCCTGGAGAGAATGGGAGATGGTGTCTGTAACTTGACGTAATCCAGCAAGTTCAGTAGTGTGAAGGGTGAGGGAAGCTTGAGTAGTCTGCACCTGAGTCTCCAGAGCAAGCAAGCGACCCCAGGCATCATCCTGAGGGGCAGAAGCATCCAGGGGAGTGTCTGAGGGGGCTGGTTGGGTCATAGAAGTAACAGAGGAGCAAGGGGTAATCCAGTGGGGGAGAAACCTAAAGAGACAAGAGAGGGCTCAAGCAGGCTGAAGGGGGCTCCCAGACTGAAATGTAGAGACTTGTTCTGCTGTAAGGGCAACCTCTGGAGGCTATGGCTCAGTCACACAGCTGGCAGAGGGAAATCTAAAGAGAACAAGTCTGGGGATTCCCTATGCCAGGCTGGACGCTTCTGGGGCTTCTGAAGCGTGGGAAACAACTGTACAGTACAACAAAACCTTAAAAAGGCGTGGGAAACAACTGTACAGTATGACAAAACCTTAAAAACTCGAAAATTGACTAACCAAACAATAGTGCAAACAAGGCAGGAAAACTCCGGACTTTAGAAGTCAGAAAGGCAAACTCCGGCTTATGTAAGCAGCCTGGAAGCGGTGCTGGAGGGTCCACACTTGTCTGGATGATAGCTAAAGAACATGAGAGAAGATAGAAGAAGTAAGAAATGAATGAAAGGAGAGTGAAGGGATAAGAAGTAAAAGAAGAAGGAAAGGAAGGAAATGAGGAGTCCCCTGACAGTCATGGGGGGTTCTGCAGGTCGAAGTGAGGCGGCGGGTCGCGGTGGAAGCTGGTTTCCGGAGGGGCCGGGGTGGACATGGGGGGCTGTGCCAGAACAGTCGTGGGCGTGGGCATGGGGTTTCCTTTGTTGTTGCCATGCATGGGCTCGTCGATGTAGCACAGCGTGTCGCCCGTGCTGGTAGTGTCCGCCTGGGGTCTACCGGGGCTCGCCAGGGGCAGGGGTCGGGTATTGTCCATTTGCAGGAGCGGCTCCAGGGGTCTCTGGGGCTATCCCCAGGTCTCGAAAGTGCTAGGGACGGAGTTAGCCCTACGGCGAGTCGACAAACCTATCGTGCAAGTGGCGGGCTGGTCGAATAGTCCTCCCGCTGGGTTGAGGGACCACAGTATGGCCGAGGCATTTTGTTGTTCCTCTCGTTGTTGTTGCCCCGGAGTGGGGGCAGTGGGGGCTGCTGGGGCCAGTTCCGGGGGTTCCTGTCAGATGTGAATGGAGCGGCCCAGATCCGCAGGGTCGTTGAGGGGTCAGGGGGAGGGGGATGCATGGACTTCATCGAGTAATTGATGCAATTCTTTGCGGAGGATTATATTGCATCGATACATTACCATAATCTGTTTCGGGAGTTCTCCTCATGTGAGGCAATCCCTGAACTCGACCAAGCAATGGGCCCATTCCTCCGGAGTGCCTATGAAGTCGTCATGTCCAAAATCCGTGAGTAGTGCCCTTGCCCGCCTCACAAAGTCCTCCGGTGAGATCCTGAGTGAGTGGAGTACTTTGTCCTGTTGCCATTCATACTCCTCAAGGCGTCGTCATCCTACAGGCGAGGGAGGGGTCTTAGCAGGTGGGGCGGCAGTCAGGTAGTGTTGAGGGAGGTAGTCGGGGTTGGGGGGTCCTCAGGGTTGGCGGGCGGGGTGCTGGTAGCTGTAATAGGGGGTCAGTGCAAAGGGGCCCTCGCTGGGGGATACCAGGCGAGGTCTGCTGGGAACTGATGGGGTCTCCGGCAGGCCCTCAGGGAAGCTCCAGTACGAGGAGACTTCCACAGGTCATGACATGGCTAGGTTGGGCAGGGGGGCCTGGCTGACCAAGGGCCCCAGATTGTAGAGGGATGAGTCAGGGGCCTAGTAGTAGTGGAAGTATTGTGGTTCGTATGGGAGGGGCGGGTAGGCGGGGCAGGGAGTCTGTGCAGAGTAATGATCTGGGACCGGACACCCATAAGGGTTGGTCTGGTAGCCCGTGGGGTAGTAATTGTGAGTATACGTAGCCATCAAGAACGGTGTAAGGAGGAGTCTTGAAATTATGTCAGGTTCCACTGATTTGGGGGCTTTCCGGGAAAGCAATGCTCTTACGAGGCGAACTTGATCTACAAATACCCAGGTGTCTGGAACTCCGGGGTTAAGGCTCCAGGGTTCAAGACGCAAATAGAGAGGGTGATCCTGGGAAATGGAACTTGATCCGGGGGTTTCGGGTGTTTTGTGGAGATTGAGAATTGGCAGGAGTCGAGTCAGAACCGGAGGTTCTAAGATGAGACCCGGTTAGTAAATTAAGAGTCGCGAAGTGCATACCAAACTTAGAGCATGCAATTATTTAGGCGTGCCAGTCAAAGCGTGCCAGTCAAAGTGTGCCAGTCAGTGCGTACCAATCAAGCAAAGGGCACACAGCAATTCAGGTAATTTCAAGACTAATGAATACAGCAGTGAACTATGCTATAAGTACTACGGGGTTGGGTCTCAGGGTTCTGGGGTGTCTGGGATGGTTTCCGGAAGGCATTGAGTAGCGGGCCGGGACTGTATACTGGGATCGCGCATGTGGGGTGCGTGATCAATTGGCGTGGGGGGATCGTGATGCATGATGGCCAAAAGTGGGAGCGTGATCCGGCGGTTGATAGTGGTTGATCCTGGGATTTGTGAAGCAGGGTTCCCAGGGGATTGGCTGATGGCAGTTGTGATGCGAGTTAATGGCGGCGTCAGTAGTTGCGGGGGCAGGGCGTGTTGTGGAGAGAGTCCCAGGTGGGGTTCCGGGGCTGTTCCGGGGGACTCCGGAAGGAGTCGTAACACCATATGTCTCACAAATAAATCATGCTTAGTATCACTATCATCTCATACAGTCTTTTCATGAGAACTGTCTCACTTTTCATTGTGTTTTTTTTGTTTTTTTCTTTTAGTGGACAATATAACTATGGTTTATCATTGATGAAGCCCATTTGTGCTCATAATGCATGTGTTCAGGGGCCAATCTGCTCCTCCTATTTATTCACTGTCTAGGCACTGAGGCTGTGCTTCCATTTCTATATCCAATGCAATGTTAATTACAATAGTTATGCCTAGTAGTTTGCTGCTAGTTGACTCAGCCTTTGCTAGCTCTATAGTCTCCACAGCCATTGCTGTTGGCTTGTTAGCACCAACTCTTGGTGTAGAAGCAATGGAGTCATTGATTGACTCCACAATAGATTATAGCCTCTAGCAGGCTATGAGGTAGTCATAATGTAGATTTTTATAACATAATAATAGAAGCACACAACTTCTGCATCAATATTTTTAGTGCCCTCTTCACATTGCTTGTAAAAAAGGTGAAGTTGGTCATCTGCCAACATTTGGCACTAGCCATTCCATTGAGGAATAGCTAAAGAGACTCTATACCAAGCTAGTCTTGCTCAGTGCTCATCATCTACTTCTGCATTGATGTCCATTGACATTGATGCAAAATTAGGTTATTTGGATTAGTCTGAATAGAGGCAATTATAAATTAAGTAAAGTGTTGAAAAAAGTAAGCAGTAGTAGACTCAAAACACTATGGGGAGTATTGGAAGGACTTAGCAAAGGAAAGAAATTACAAATATTGTTGAAGTCTAAAACAAATGCTTAAGAAATACTCAATAGATCATTATAGGCAGTAACTCTTTAGCAAGAGTTATTCAATACAATAAGCATTGATTCAATTGTTAGCTTGAAGGTATTATAATGGTAAGTAAAGAATTAGTAATCAAAAGAAAGAAAATGAAAAAGAATGATAGTAGTAATTAGTAGTTGTCATCAATCAATAAGTTGGTTTCTTCAAGTTTGCAGAGTTTTTCAGTATTGATATCAATTGTCAAAAGTAGTAAGTCAACATTTTCTTATGTTAGGTATAGTAAGAATTGAAATGCAGCAACTGGTTAATTAAGTATTAAGCTATCTAGCTCACAAAGCATATAAGCATTGCCACAGTTATAAGAGATAATTACCAGAGGGTCTAAGTAGTGAGGCCACATCTTCTTGTTATGGATCATCTTGATCTTAAAATTGCATATAAGCATGAATAATTGTTTGCCAAAGTTATAATCTCAAATGATAGAACTGTGATTGATTTTGAATCTTAGCATTGCTTTTCAATAAATGCTAAAAACCATCTCATGCAGTTTTACTAAGTTATCTTAGCATCATTGGAGGTTGATAGTATATCATATGATTAGGTTAATAGTTGATAAGATACTGTTTGGTGCTGGCTGCAGATAAATAGCTTCTACTATATTAGTAGGCAAGAGATAGTGTGTCTCCATTGCCACACAATAAGGTGAGCATCTCATACACTTGCAAATAGTTACTCATTCAGATTAAAATACAAAGTAAGTGGCCTCACTCCATAGTAGTTTGTCACTGTCAACAGTTTTGAAAAAGGCTTGTCATTAATATATCTATCTCAACAATGAAATAAGATAAAGCTATTAATCATTGAAAAGTCTGAATAAAACAGACTTCTGCTGAAAACTGTAGGCAAATGACATAGCCAGAACTGCCTTAAAAAGCTTTCTCCATATCATGTTAGATCAGCCTTATTAGTGGCCTAGGTGTTGAGAAATTAGCTTATTAGTATTTTAATCTAATGAATATCCAAATCAATCATGTAACTATAATCATGTGACTATGTTCAGGTTTTTAGAAATCAAGTTACTTATCTTAAGGAAAGCATCACACTTTGTTAATAAAATGGACATATCTCAGTAGGAATACATGTGAACTCCTATATACTGAGTATTATTTTGATTGCATGATCAAGCCACACACAATGAAAGTTGTCCAAAAGCATTCTGTGGTGAACTGATAGAGGGATCAGTGATTTGATAAAAAAAGCTAAATTGAATTGTTGAGGAAAATTGAGCAGGCCTTAGTAAAATGCTTATATTATGATGGAACAACCACCAAACTCTATTCAGTCTGATATTGTTGGAAAGTTTTAATCAATTTGCACCCAATGCAAAAGTCCAGAGGCATTTAGTGAAAAACTAAAGGAAATATTGATGATTTATGGAATTGGAGCACTAAAAACATTAAAGGACCCTCTTTTGGCCAGAAAAATTTATACTAAGTCTCTTGCAATTAGAAAATGGCCCAAAATAGCTAGAAAATGTCATGCATTATAGAGGAAAGAAACAATATAAATAGAGGGGAAATCTGTAACATTTAGCAGATTGCTAATTGCTCATGCTCAAAATCTCTAAAGAGTGAATATCTTAGGCACAAAGCAGTAGTATACTTTAGGTTATTATCTAATATGCTTTTGGGACCCTCTTATGATGTGACTGAGATTGCATTGATTGAAAACCAATAAACTCTATTACTCACTCTTATATTTTATAAAAGAGTGCAATTTAGCCTCAGAACTTAGTGAAAGCTGGTTCATTTATAATTGCCTCTATTTAGACTAATTCAAATACCTTAATTTTATATTAGTACTTAGCATCCACTTCTATTATAAGGTTTTGAATGGTAATGAGGTATATTCTAAGTGCCTAAAAAGCCTTGAATAAACTATTGAGTTCAAGCTTTGTCTAACTATAATGTGCTTTCCAATCATTAAGTGTAATGGATTTAAAGTGCTGTTTTCAATTGTTGGCAAGACATTGATAGAGAAAAAAACTAAATGCAATATATAATGTATTAAGAGCAAGGGTTACTGGATTGGCAGAGATGTAATTAAGTAATACAAAAGGCTGAGCAGCTTGAAGGGCCTTGACTAAGTCCTTCTACTTGTAGACTTGGTCAGGACTGAATTCAAAGAGCTCATTGATGTGGGTGAGTTAAGTAAAATGATGGGCACAATGAGCAAAGTTTTTAACAAAAATATAGAGAAGATCAATAATACTAAGAAATGCCTTGACTTTCAACAAGTCTTGGCAAGGACCTCATCTCTCTAAAAGTGCTAAGCAAAATTTATTAGGAACTTATCCATTGAAAGTGCAAACATGGCCAAGAATTGTAAACTTAGATATATAGAGAATTAATTTGTGCACCAAGAAGATTCTGCCACAATACTTCATTCATTGCAAAACTTGATTAAGTACTTAGAAGAAGTTTTAAAGTGCTGAGCAAATATCAGAGTTGTTGAAATACTTAGCAGAAACACCATCAATTAGTTGCCAATCTTTGAATCCTTTAACTCCTACTGTCAGAGAATCACTCTTTTGGAAGTCTCTTACTCCATGTTTCCTTCTAATCTCTAGGCTCTTTTACTCTAATTCATCCATCTTCTACTGCTTTTGTCAAACTTCTCACTAGCTAAATCATGAGAACAATCTTCTTTATTAGTTTAGAGCCTTTGCTAAACCCTGTCCAATTTGCATAGTCTCATCATTAGTTACATCAGTCACACTATGTGACATCAGTGTGACAGTCACATGACTTGACCTCAGAATATTTTCTATCAATAAGCAGAGTAAATCTTTAAACTTATTTTCTTTGGATCTTTTTCTGCTAGATTAGCACCTTGCTATTTGTAGCTATATTACCTTTATTAATATATCTTTAGATCTTCCTCTGCCAGGTATATGACTGAGCCACAGCCTCCAGAGGTCACTTTTACACCTACATTGTCAATGAAGCTAAGGATTATTATTGTGAAAGATCAATACTGAGTTAATTCAACTCATTGGTAAGGTAACTAGTCAAAATGCACTAAAATGAGTCTGAAAGGTTATGAGATCACAAAAAGAGGGGTGCATTAGCTGTTTGTTATAGCCAACATAGAGGTTTAGCATTGCTTTACAGATGTGGCTAGCAAAAGACTTGGTAACATAGTCTAAGAAGGGAGATACACTAAAGTGTCAGATAGTGACACTATTTAGTGGTTAAAAACTGTGGATGATATAAAGGTTATCATTTTTCTTCAATATACAGATGTATTAGAAATGATAAGAGCTATTGGAAAGTTTGTAAACTCCAGCTTTGATTTTACTATAAATAATTTAACAAACTTCTGCCTCAAGGCCAAGAAGGATTAATCTGTTATATTTAGTTCATAGCATATGAAGTATAGTAGATATTATCACTGATGAAAAGAAGTTGATTTTAAGGCTACTATATTCAGTATTGTTTTAGGCAAAGGCCTTATTTTGCTTGGCTATAAAATTAGTAAAAATTGCTAAGTATTAGTAAGAAATTCAATATTATAATCTTTAATGAATTGTTACTATTGTTTCTTAGTAAATTGTCTGATAGATATAAATAGCAATGTATGCTTATAAGAAGATTGCCAAGGATCTTTTGTTTAATTCAAGAGTCTTTAGAGATAGTATAGCTATAGGCTTAATTTTTAGCATGACTAGTTTATACTTCTTTTTAATTTAAATGCCCTTTCTTCTAGGAGTATTAGCATTTACATAGGAGGAAACAACTATTGGTGAAAGAAGTAGTAGTTGTAATTCTAAAAATAGCAAGGTGGGCTGAATTGGGAAGCAAAGTAGTAAGATATAAGTAAGCAAAAGAGACATTAGTAATACTTTGGTTATTTATAGCTTTTTATGCAGTAAATTTAGAATTAATAATATTAAAAATGGTAGAGTCAAGTAAAATAGATGATAAAATATGTATAAGACCACTTTAGTAGTTGAACTCAAGCATTAAAGCTTCATCTCTGTAATTATTAATAATTACCTCATCAATGATGGATGAAAATATGCATGCAAATATAGGTATGCTGTGGTTTTTTGTCAGTTACAGCCTCAAAGTAAAGTTGATACAGTGTGTTAGATTCTGAAGTTTGAGTTGCTAATTGTTAAAGTAGTTTTATTGTTGTTAAGTATTTTAAGAAGTGTAAGAAGTGATTTAGTAAGGATGTTAAAGAGTCTACCAAGTAGGAGATTATATGCTAGTGAGCAGATAATGTGTATTTGCAAATAAAAAGTGAGGTTGCTAATAGTGCATGGCATATTCTTAGTAAATTCCAATAATCTCTCAACAATGCCATTAGTGCTCTGCATATTTAAAACAATAAAAGAGTCATCAATCAGCTCAAAGTCATTAGCAACTTTTGCAGCTATAGAGATAATCTGAAAGCCACTATCAACTATAGCCTCTACCTTACTACAATTGGCAATAGTAAGCACCACTGATTAAATAGCATGTGAGTCCTATACAATAATAAAGATTGCCAGATATTTGTTCTGATTAAATAACTTGATGTAAATTTCAACAAAATTAATAAATTTAGCATTAACAATGTGATTAATGGATATAGAAATGATCTTGGTGCTTAGTAGGGCAGTAGATGTAAGAGTAACCTCTAGAGGCTGTGGCTCAGTCATATAGCTAGCAGAGAGAAATCCAAAGTTGTATTAATAAAGATAAGATAGGTATAAATAACAAGGTGCTAATTTAACAAAGAGAAATCCAAAGAGAACAAGTCTAAGGATTCATTCTGCCTATTAATAGAAAATATTCTGAGGTTGAGTTATATGACATTGTCACACTGATATCATGTAGTGTGACTAATGTTATAGTTATAGTTATAATTACAGTTACATTATAAGTTACATAGCCACCAAGTTATGAGGCTATGTAAGTTAGATCACTTTTAATAAGGGCTTTCCTTGTTAAAAGTGATTTATTTCTCAGAGTCTGGCAAAGGCTCCTAACCAATGAGGAAGTTTGTTCTCACAATCCAGCCAGTGAGGAGTTTAATGAAGGTGCTTAGTGGCAGATGAATTAAAGTGAAAAGGCCTGAAAATTAGAAGAAAACATGAGGTAAGGAACTTCTAAATGAGTGGTTCTCTGATAGTAGAGTCAATAAGTAAAAATCCAGATAGATCATTGTTAATTTCATTAACTTGCTAAGAGGTATTTGAGAGTAACTGTTGACTTAATTGCAGATGTCTGGCACTATATTACAAAGTTCCTCTATTAAGAGTGCTACCAATATTTTTATAATATAATTGAATATATAGTTGAATTTTTCTTTATTAAAGATAAAAGCTGTCAAGTGGTAATTCTTAGTGCATTTTTTAAAAGTGGCAAAGTTTTTTTGTATTGGTAGAGTATAGCAGTTATTAATGCCTGAGTATGGATGCAGTAGTGGCTGAGCAAGATTAGTAATAGTAGTTGGAATGAGAGTAGAAGGTGCAGTGACTGAAGCTAGTTTATGAGTAGAAATTAAAGGAAAAACAAGAATTGAAAGCATGCAGTAGGCTAACTTGTGGGTTTGTATCCTTTCAACAGCTATTTTGCTTTTATAATCTTGATACTATTAAAAACTTAGTTTTTAAGCATCTGAAGTTTATTCTCCAAATTAGTAATATATATTTTTTGAGAGAGTTCTAGTTAATCAGTAATACTATCAAAATGAAGTATTTTATAAATTATCTGTTATTATACCACTTGTTCTGTGTCTAGGTTGATGTTGCTTAAAAGTGTGCTAGATACTTGGTCACTGAGTTTACACCTATGCCATTCATCTATCTGTGCTTAGTAGAATTTGAATTCTGAATAGTTAGGAATATTACTACCCAGGCCTAGAATTACTCTGTTGTTAGGAGCTCAATTATATTTTCCTTACTAAATGTACTATTCTAAAGTGTTGTAGCATCTACAAGTTATAATGTGTTCAATTTCTCTATGGCAAAGATTATTGCTAGCATTGTTATTAGTTATGTAAGTATTGGTAATACTAGTGCTGATTATAGTTTCAATGCAGGTTATAGCAAAGGCAATAGTAGCATTTGTAGCAGCATTGAAGTCTTCTTTCTTAATGTAGTAAATTAATATAGTAATTAGTAGCAAGTTAGAGAGTCAGTACTAGAATAATTATTGCTAAAGATGCAGGAAGAATACTTTAGAGTCTTGCTAATCCAACACTAGTGTCAATATCCTTGAGAACCCATTTAACTGCCTCAAATATGTTATTGACCTTATAAAGTCCCTGAAGATAGTATACTAGTTTGACAATTTCCAGGTGCTTAAGAATTTTAGCCCATAATTAAGTTGATATATTCTATTGAAATAGCCATTGTTCTTTGTTGACATAGAGTTTATCATTTAGTATAAGTCATTGGAAAATCTTTTGAAATTCATAGTATTAAGTAAAAAAGTGCTAAGAGAGTATGTACCATTATCAAAGATATTCTATACCATCTTTTGGAATTTATTTATTATATACCTTGTTGATTCTTTTGTGCCTAGGTAGAGTTGGATGATTGCCAATTTCCATGCCTCATATATTTGTGTAATCTATTTTTCAGTTGGTAAGGTAAATTTTAGTAAGCCAATTTATATTTCTGTTATATTATATAAAATGTATCTTACTACATATTTATTAGGAAATCACCCTTTTGAAGGTTTTTTACTCCCTATTTTCTTCAAATTTCCAGGCCTTTTCACTTTAATTCATCTGCTTTTTACTGCCTTTATCAAACTCTTTACTGACTAAACTGTGGAAATAAACTTTTTTATTAATTTGGAGCCTTTGCCAAATCTTAAAAAAGTGACCCAACTCATATAGCTCCATGATTTGGTGACTATGTGACTTGTAATGTAACTATGACTGTGATATCAGTCACATCAGTTATGCTGTGTAATATCATGGTGTGATGTCATATGTGATAGTTACATAACTCAACCTTAGAATATTTTTTATTTTTTATTGATGAGCAGAAAAGCTCTTTCAACTTATTTTCTTTGTATTTCTCTCTGCCAAGTTAGCACTTATTATTTGTATTTATATTGCCTTTATTAATAGAACTTTGAATCTCTCTTTGCCAGTTATGTAACTAAGCCACAGCCTTCAAGGGTTATCTTTATACTATTCTTTCATTTAGATGTTATTAGTAATGTTATAATTGCAAAAAAGATATTTAAGTTTCTTTAAATATTGCAATAGTTTCTGAAGTTTAGACTTATCTCACTTGGGGACAAAGAAATGATTTCTAAGTGGCATTCTTAGGCAGTTGTTGATTTATAACAAGTGTATTTACTGATAATATCAGTGAAAAACTTCTTTATAATAAGCTTAGTAATATAAGTAATGAATTAAATAATTGAGATAATGAAGTAAAAGGGGTGGATGGGGTTAGCAACTGCATGGCAGCTAGATATGTGTGAAAAGAGTTATTCTTAGTAAGGCTATATTTAAGAGAATGTAGAAAGAGATTAGATATATTATCAATAGTAAACTCATCTAACTTTAATGAAAGATGCTTCATTATTAGTTATTATTTCTTTTAATACTCTTTACTCATATATAATATCTTCAAAAAACCACTTAGCTATGGCTTTTATATTTTCCTTTGCTAGCATCTAAAACTCCAGCAAATGCATTAGCAAACATCTTTCTTGTATAATATATTTGTAGCATTTCAATTTAAGTATATACATTATATTTATATAAATTCTACTAAATAAAGATGTTAGTGTTGCTACTGTTAGCAAAATAAGAATCTCTTACATTTGGTGTACTTAACATAAATAACATATTTTGATATACTATAAAATATTAGAGCATGCATGAGGCCACCAAAATTATTTCAGAAGTATTGCATATATTGCAAAATAGCCATAATATTTTAGTTTATTGTGCATTGATTATAAAATGTGAATCAAAGCATTGTGTTTAACTACAAATTTATAAATGCTAAAATGGTGGCATAACTATAATCTCCTGTTATTAAAGAAAAACTGTGTGCTATACCAAATAAATGAGATATATTGTTTATTACTAAGTTTTAATAGTTGTAATAAAGTATAAATCCATTTAAACTTCCAATAAGTTGTAGTATTGCTCCATTATTCATTAAGCACTAAGAAACTTTAATTTAGCCTTTAAGTATATAAATATGCTCTAAGATCTTAAAGCAATCTAAATATAGCACCAATTTCTATTCAAAAAAATATGCCACTGCAATAGTTCATCCATTATAAAATTTGATTAAAGACTTAGAAGAGTCTTATAACATTAAATAAACTCCTTTATTATCTGGGTGCATTGCTGATTTACCATTTATCATGCACCAGTCTTTAAGTTTCTTAGTACCTACATCATTAACAAAGCTTAATGTGTGTTGAGATATTCCTAGTTAAAGTATAAAGTTAACATTGTCATAAAAAATGGATACTAAATTAATGTAGCTCATAAGTAGTATAATTAATTATAGCATGCCAAAAATCACTAAGAACTTGTAGCTCTTTCTTTGATAAGAAACCAGTATTGTGCTCATATATAAATCATTTATAATGTTCCTTAATGAATTGTTTAGTGGATGTAAAGTTAGGTGAATTAGAATCAATGCATTATTCTAAATAAAAATTCTTAAATTTTGTTTTGAGCACTATTAAAGCAAGTATTCCCATATTGGAATTACTGATTGTTAGCATTGTCTTCTCTTTTAATACAGTCTTCATTACTAATTTTAAATGATTTTCTAAAGAAAAGATTATATATAAATGCATGTAAAATATGAATTTAAAGATAAAAAATAATATTACTGATGATGCAAAGCACATTTTTGCAAGCTCAAGTGATTGATTAACTATTTCATTGATGACTTGCATGTTAAGCATGATGCTAGGATTGTAAATAATTCCCAATTTATTAGTAATTTCTATAGATATTGAAATAATTTATAATTCACTATCTATAATTGTCTCTACTTTATTTTATTTATCCACTGTTATTATAATCAATCATATTACTTGTAAATCTTGCATTATCATCAATATTGCTAGATTTTATTATAATAACACTTCACTCTCTTAGGCATAACTATACTGACTCCCTGCTCTCTTCTTTTTTAATATTCAACTACTACTAATTCAATCACCAAGATTACCAAGCTTTTCCAAAGTCACCACTCCTTAATAATCCAACAACACTCAGCTTTTCTGACAGGACCAGATCACTCCTAACACCTTATAAATACCACTCTGCATAATTGCCTTGCATCTTCCAAATTCCATGCAATTATCCCACTACCTGATTATACTAAGGCCTAATCTTCTCTGGTGCACAATTACTTCTAAAATTCAAGACATCCCACAAATACTTAGAGAGTAGCTCCATAGTCAGTATAGTAGTTTTAATATTGCTTATATTTCTCTCATCTTTCCATTTGCTCTTAGTCTTCTCTATATCTCTATTTTTATTAATTTTATTTCATCTCTTTTCTAAATCAATCTCTTTTTTTTCCTCAAGCTCTTTTTTTATCTCTGCCTTATCTCATCTATTGCATCTTTATTTCTCCTAGTTCTTTCTTTCCTTTGTTTTTCTTTTTTCTTAACTTGACTTAGCTCCAGCTTTCTGAACTTTCTGGTTTTTCCTCTTTAGTCTTATTCTATTATTGCACTAACTTCTTTTTTTTCTATTCTACTTTTAGCTCATTTCTTCCTATTTCATCTTCATCCTTTTTTTTTTTCAATCCAATCCTTTTTTCTTCTCCTTACCCAATTTCTATTTTCTATTTTGACTCCATTTTTTAACCTACTTATTTGTATTTTACCTACCATATTCTTCCTTTGATTTTCTGGCTGCCTTTCTCTTTTCCTTACTCCCTATTTCTTCTGCAGTTCACTTATTTTCTCCATTCCTCACACTCTTCTTAGTGCTTAATTCCAATACTAATTCCTAACCTTCATATAAGTCTCCCTTTTCAACAAGAGCTAATTAGTAGATTTTTAATTAACAGAGTGAGCCTCTAGATTAGCAGGACCTGATAGATTTATCAAGCAATTGAATGTAAGTTTTTACCAGATTAATTAAAGTGGTCTTTATAATATATTCTTATCTTTTGACTTCTGCTCTTCTTTCCTCTTTCTTCACTATACTACTACTTAGCAATCTCACTTTTAGTAAAGTATCATTGTATTCCTTAATAGCTATTAAATTCACCATCTAACATAGGATAACAGCTGTTTTTATCTGATTTTGCACATCTGGTGCTATATTATATAACTCACCTATAGATAGCATCATTGAAGATTTCATAATTCATTCAAATACTTTCAGAAGTGTTGTAGCCTTGCTAGATAGTAGTGTTACTGGACTCTTTCTAGATGCTAGTTATATGAAATGACACCAACTAACTACTTTACTCCTTCACTTTCTTCATTCCAGTTTAAAATATTGATGGAATACTCAATGAGTTGGAATTCATTCATTCAGTTATGGATCTAGTTCTCCACTATCACAACCACTCAGAGTACACTGTCTTTGCTATCACCAGTCTTGAAAAACAGAATATGATTTTGGGCTTTACTTAGTTCCATAACCACAATCCAGAAATTGATTAAGCAAAGAGTGAAGTATATATGAGTTAATGATCATGATATCATTCCACTTGTGCAAAGGAAGCTTGAATGAAATTTTAGTTTATGAATATGCTGCTATTTGTATCTGCTATGCAAAGCACCTTCCCTTTTCTGACATTGATTTGCTAAATCTTCTTTTTTTAGTATTTTCTTATAAAGAAGCCATTTATGAGAACATCAGAGGTGTAAGGTATGAATTTCTAATGGAAGATGGATGAGAGGGTGAGTTTGTAGGTACTTCAGACTCAGAGTCTCTAAACAAGGCCATTGAAATAGGTGACAAGATTTATACTATTATATTACATCTATTACTTATAAAAGCAAAGATCTGGGCTAGTTAAATAACTTCTCAGTGACTGGCTCAAGCATTTGCTATTAATTCTCAGCCTAAATCCTTCTATAACAGCATTCCACCTCACCTCCATGACTTTGAAGACATTTTTTCTAAAGCTTCATTTGATTTACTTATAGAGTGTAAGTAATAAAATTATGCAATTGAGCTTAGTTTTAGATGCAAAACTATTTAGCTGCAAGGTGTATTCTCTTGCTCCTCATGAACAAAATGAGCTAAATGCATTTCTGCAGGAGAATCTTGTCTCTAGCTAGATATATCTTTCAAAGTCACCTATAGCCTCTCCTATTTCTTTTATTTAAAAGAAAGATGAGTCTTTTTGTCTGGTTTAGGATTATTGTGTTCTAAATGCAAACTGTAACCATGATATTAATTACATCATGATATCATAATGTGATGTGACATATGACAATAATGTGACTCAATATCAGAATATTTTTTATTAATAAATAGAGTGAATTCTTAGATTTGTTCTCTTTAGATCTTTCTCTGCTAAGTTAGCACTTTATTATTTATACCTATATTATTTTTATTAATATATTTTTGAATCTTTCTCTGACAGATGTGTGATTGAGCCATAGCCTCCAGAGGTTACTTTTATATAAGGTGCACACTACTTTACTAAGTCAAATATTTGTTGGAGCTACAAAAATGTCAACATCTCAACTTTGATGCATATTTATCAATGCTGAGTTTAGCTAAGCTTGAAGAATACTCAGTGATCCTTGCAGAAACACTTTATCAATAAGAGTTGGGTAATAGTTGAAGAATACAACATTTGTAAGAGTAACCTCTGGAGGCTGTAGCTCAGTCATACAGCTGGTAGAAGAAGATTCAAAGATATATTAATAAAAATAATATATGTACAAATAATAAAGTGCTAATTTGGCAAAGAAAGATCTAAAGAGAATAAATCTAAGAATCCACTTTAATAGAAAATATTCTGATGTTGAGTCACATTACTGTCACATGTCACATCACATCATGATGTCATGATGTAATTAATATCATGGTTACAATTTGCATTTAGGACATAATAATCTCAAAAAAAAAGATTTAAAAAAACAAGTTTAAGAATTTACTTTGCCCATTAATAAAAAATATTCTAACATTGAGTCACATTATTGTCACATGTCACATCACATTATGATGTCATGCAGTGTAACTAATGTTACTAATGTCATAGTCACAGTCATGTCACATTATAAGTCACATAGTCACCAAATTATAGGGCTATATGAGTTAAATCACTTTTAATAAAGGCTCTAATGAAGTCCTCATTAAAAGTGATACATTTTCCAAAGTCTATCAAAAGCTCTAAACCAATGAAAAAGTTTGTTCTCACAGTCTAGGCAGTGAGGAGTTTGATGAAGGTAGCAGAAGGCAGATAAATTAAAGTGAAAAGGCCTGGAAATTAAAAGAAAATATAAAGTAAGGAACTTCTAAAAGAGTGGTTCTTTAATATTATCTCTTCTCTAGAATGCATTGCCCTAATGCATTAGATAGAAGAAGTTGCAAAGAGCATAATCCACTGAAGTAAGTGAGTATAGTTTACAAATAGCTTAAAAAGCATTAAAATGCCTTTAGTAAAAGTTTTAGACTAGACTAGATGCATGAATATTCTTCTGTAGTTCTCAAAAAATGCCTTCAATTCCATAGCCCTTTTATCTAATCTTGAACTAGATTTTGCATCAGAAGAGGCAGTTATCTAATATCTCTTCCACTTCATACTCAGTGGATTCTTTACTAGTATAAGAATAGCAGGATTATCTATATTGAGTGGTTCTGCTGAAAAATCTGGCTGCCTAAGTTTATTTTACATGGTCTATAAGTTAGTTCAAATACTCCAAAGGATGTTGCATCAATTGGTCAAAGACTGCATCAATATATTTCAAATTATTTTGAGGACCTAAGCCATTAAAGTCCTCTTTCAAATTAGCTGCATATTGCTGTTTCCAGCCTTAAAAAATTCTTTAAGCCATAGTTTCATTTAAAGGTCTATGCTTAGAGTTGAGATTTATATACTATTAACTTTTGTCAGTTAAAGCAGCTTTCAAAATTAGATTAGGCTCATCTCTGATCTAAAAACTTTTTTTTGTTTTTCTCTTTCCTGCCATTTCTGGTGCAAAGTACCCAGTGCTTGCTGTTTTCTTTCTTGCTGTTTGTGCCTTTCCTGCTCTTTATATCTCAGTCTTTGCTGCCTTTGCTGCTCTTGTTGCCTTTCTAGTTCTTCATGCCTAAGCCTTTGTTGCTCATGCAAAATAATGATTGCCTGTTGCCTTGCATGCTCTTTAGCAATAGCAGTATATCTTAGCCTATACTACTCTTGTGATGCTATTAGTGCCTGCTTCTATTTAATATAATGATTTGTGAATGTTTTTCTTTGAGCAATATTTTTTCTAATATTCTAATATTCAAAGTAGGTAGAAGTGAAATAAAATTGCCTCTCCTATTCCACAAATTATATAATAAGTAAGGAATATTTTTTCAAGAGAAAGATAATCTTACTTAAATAAATCTACTGCACATTAACTTAGCTTTATAAATGTCATATGTTAATACTATCAGGCTCTACACTTTGATGCTGAAAAGTTTACAAAATTTACTAGACATAATTCAAAGTTTGGCATGTGCTGCTTGCAAGGCCAAATTGATTTGCTCAGACTCAAAGATGCACTACCAGAGCTACTTAATCTACTTCCTGGCCATCATCCTCTTTTTGATGCTTTTAAAGCATCTATTCATCAATACAATGCAGCTTTTGCATTTATATCTTTAGGGATTAAAATTGATCATGCTATTATTAATGCTTCTGAAATATACAGCTTTAGAATCAATGGAAAACTTTATCACCTCACAGATGCCTTGCTTTCAATTAAAGAAGAGCAGCCAAAATATACATAACTCTACTTCTATAATTACAATTATCAATTAGTTTTTCATTAACAAAATAATTCTGGATTGAATTCTTAAATAATGGCATCTTTGTAGGATATGCTTAGTAGAGTCAATCTCTTTAGTGATTTATACAAGCATGCTAGACAAATTATGGAAGAAGTTCCAGAAAGTCAACTACAAAGGCTTTTTGTTCAACTTAGAGAGTAGATTTTGGAGATTACAGATGCTATAACAACCCCAATGAATAAGAAGGTGTTGCTGCTATTATTCCTAGAGATGGTTCTGAAGAAAGATCCAATTATTATAATATAGTCCTACACTTGCATAGAGGTTATGGCAGATTATTTTAGCAGTATATTGTAGTTGCATAGGCTTTGATTAAATAAGCCAAGCTTAACTGAGTCAGATCAAATCAGAAGGAGATTAGGGCTGAAATTTACTAAGGAATAATTGATGCTACAGTTGGAGATGAAGAATTACCTCAACAAAGCCATTATATCTTTACATACTAGAAGTGAATAACTTATGCAGCAGTTATTTCAGGACTCTATAGCTATTTGCAGACATTTTTAAAAACCAGATCTCTTTATAACAATGACTACTAATCCAAAATGACCTGAAATTGAAGAAGCTCTTTTAAAGAAACCTGCAATTAATGGAAAAAAACAAACTGCTTCTAACTGACCTAACATTGTTGCTAGAGTATTTGAACTTAGAAAAAATGCTTTTTTGAAGGACTGACAAAAGTAATATGATGAAGTCCAATATATCTCATCATTATTATGCAATTACTTTTCAATTTGTTAGTAAGTCAGCTGCTACATAGTTTGTTGCTCATGAACATAGCCACTTGCTACAGTATTTAAGCATTCCCCAGATATATTAGATAGATATCTGGAAATACCACAAATATACTAAGTTCTCTCCATACTCAATCTAAGCTAATTCTATTGCATCACATTTAGGTTTGGTTTAATCAACCTGTAACCATATTTCCATTTTATTAAGGACCTTAAAGATGGTATCTTTGAAAAGTGTGTTGCTCATATTTACACTATTGAATTCTAAAAGAGGAGATTTTGTATGTGTATATCTTAATATTTTTTCATTATAATAATAAAATCAGAGATGCAGCTCATATAGATACTATTATTTTTGCTCAAATTCCTGATCCAGTTACTCAGCCTCAATTATACCAGATATGAGCTTTGCTTGAGTCCTTCATTCAATTACTGAACTTTGTTATTAGGCTATTACTACTAATACAATTCATGGCTTATGTAAAGTGGCTTATTTCAATGCAAAGTGCATGATAGATGGCAGATGTTCTAAATAATTCCCCAAGAAATTTCAAGAAACTACTCAGTATGGTGATAATGGCTATTTTCAATTTGCCAGACCTAATAATAGCTGCTTTTTTGAAAAAGCAGTAAGAAACAGCTATTGGACAAATGTATTTTGCTTCACCAAGATAAGGAGAGAAATTCTATCTTAGGATGCTCTTAACAGTTATTACTAATGCAATATCATGGGCTGATCTAAAAATAGTCAATGGCTATATTTATCCAATTTATAAAGATGCATGCAAAGCTCTTAGTCTTTTGGAGGATGATGTAGAATAGAGGCAATCTCTTGATAAAGCTACTCCAATCTAACCAAAATCAGCTCTTCAATAGTTCTTTTGCACTATTCTACTCTATTATACTCTTATTACTCCTAAAGCTCTATGAAATGAATTCAAGCATTCCATTTGTGATGATCTTCAGCACTGATTACAATATATCAGGCAGTATAGAGATTAAAATCTTACCAATGATAACATCTATAATTATGGTCTTCATCTTATCAATGACAACTTGATGAACTCTAGCAAAACCCTCAAAGATTTTCCTAATATGCTAAAACCTCAACAAGTTTGGAATATAGTTTTAGGTAAATGACTTTTTCATTTAAAGTTAACTTTAATACTAATTAAAGAAATATAAAGAATAGATTGTTACAAGAAAAAACCAATTATGATATTGAAGAGTTGAAAGAAGAGTTGATAAAAACAAGGCCAAGTTTAATGCTAAACAACTAGAGACCTTTAATGCTGTTATAGACTTTGTAAATAGCAATTTAGAGAGAATGATATTTATTCACAGTGCAGGAGGATGTGGCAAAACCTTTGTCTACAATACTTTGGCTTTTGCTATTTATGCTAATAAAAATGTTGCATTATGTATAGCATCATTTGGAATTGCTGCTTTACTACTGGAAGGTGGTAGAATTGCTGATTCCAGATTCAAAATACTCATTTCTGCACTAGATATATCTATTGCTAACATTAAAAGAAAAACACATTTGTCTCAATTGCTATTTTATACTAAAGTAATCATTTGGGATGTAGTTCCAATGCAGTATAAAAATGCCATTGATGCTGTAGATCATGGTTTCAGAAATATTCTGGATAAAACCATCTCTTTTAATGGAGTAACTATAGTTTTTGGAGATTTTCAATAAACTCTTCTAGTCATTCAATGAGGGCTTAAATAGCAGATGATTGCTGCTTCACTCAAGAGAGGTAGACTTTGAAATCACATCCAAGTCCACTATTTGGTCCAAAATATAAGATTGAATCAGACTGTTGATAACATGGCTCATGCAGCTTAGTTATTAGATGTTAGTGCTGGAAAAAATCTAGGTTCTAGAGAAATAATATAGCTGCCAGATACTTTGATCTGCCATGACAATTCTATTACAGAATTGATTGCTTCCACTTATCCTGATATCAATCACCATTAAAATAATCAGTATTTCTTGGATCATATTATTCTTTTTGATAAGAACTCTCATGTAGAAGATATCAATTTAGAAGTTTTACAGAAGTTTTCAGGAAATGAAAAAATCTTGCAAAGTGCAGACTCTATTCAATGTAATAATACAAATGTCAATGGCCTTGCATTATATTCTATGGAATATCTCAATTCTTTGAGAGCTGGCAGTTTGCCTCTAGTTAAACTCTCTTTAAAGGTTGATGTTTCTATAATGCTACTCAGAAATTTAGATTAAACTAGAGGGCTTTGCAATGGAACAAAGATGATTGTTATTTATATCAACACTAGAGTTCTTTGATGCACATTATTAGTGGAGATGCTAAATTTGTAAGATTAACTGTTATAATTCTAAGAATTAATCTTGATATTTCTGAGGAAGAATTACTTATTCTATTAAGAAGAAGACAATTTCCAGTTTGTTTAACCTTCATTATAATTATTAACAAGTTACAAGGATAATTACTTTATGTTGCACTTTTTCAATGCACTTCAGAAGATTAAATTAAAGTGATTGTGTCACCAGAAAATACATCAAAAAGGACTGCAAATATTATCTATCAAGAAATTCTCAATGATTTACAAATGTAAGTGTAACTTATAATAATATTACTTTTTATAACTAATGTATATGATTTTAGCATATAACTTGACTATTGCTTATATTATACTGATATAAAATGCTTTTCAAATATATATATAACTTTTAACAAAAGAATTGTTTAACTAACTTCTATTATTCTTAGCTTATTTGACATTGTTATTAATAATTGTACTATTATATATTAATTGGAATTGTAATTATAAATTATTTATATATATATATAAAACTATATTCAAATGAAGTGAAATTAAGTTGTGCAAAATAAGGTCTTAACTAAGCAAAGCAAAGTTAAGGCTAGATATAAGCATTGCATATTGAAAAACAAGGCCTTAACTGAGTGAAGCAAAGTTAAAGCTGGATGTAAGCATTGCATATTGAAAAATAAGGCCTTAACCAAGCAAAGTGAAGTTGAGGCTAGATCTAAGTAAAGTTATGGCCCATGCCAAAGGCATGGATCATAGCTCATTAATTCATGTTATATAAGAAGTATTTATATATTATCTTTGTCTATCATGTTTTTTACTATTCTTAGTACTTTAATATATTTGTATTGTCTTTGGCATGGGCCATAGCTCATTAATTCATGTTATATAAGAAGTATTTACATATTACCTTTGTCTATCATGTTTTTTACTATTCTTAGTACTTTAATATATTTGTATTGTTTTTGATTCATATATAATAGTCCATTTTATATAAATTTAGAGAGTAAATTGATGCGCATCTAATAAGTGAGCATTATTACTAAGTCCAACTCTTCTTGTGATCAACAAGATTTTCTGAATGGCATATAACCAATTTCAATATTAAAAATCTGTTTTTAAGTTAAGTAATTGCTTATATAAGTGACATTTATATTCAAAGTTCACTCTTTCTGCAATCAATCTAGTTTTAATTAGTTATCATGTTTATTTATTTAACTAGTTAGATATTGAATCATTAAAAATGTAATCTTAGATGTTTTTAGTATCTTACTATAAAGACAAATATATGTCTGAGGGTAATAAAGATAAAGGCAAAAATAAAGATGTGTATTACAAAAAGAATGAGGTATGTTTGAAGCATTGAGTTAGAGACATGACTAATACACTACTTGTTCATCAAACTGTCAGTATATCTTTTGATGCAGTAATATATCTCTGGAGGGTTATTGTAAAGATATGCCTCTTTTTTTATTCTTTTTTAATTCTTGATTTTCATAGAAAAGCTCATTTATACACAAAATTATGCATAAGTTACAACAACTGTGTTTCTATATGCTATTTCTAATTATTGTTTGTAATTTAGACTCACTCCTCCCTTATTTATAATAGCTTGCATTTATGCTTATATATCCCTCAGCTTGTTCCAGTAGGCTGCTATAGCCCCATTATTTAGTTTAAACTTTAAAATGCAAAGCACTAGTTAGCAGTCTTTGTAATCCTTCAATTTTGGCCAGTTATTATCCTTGATTATCTGATACAACTAGTCAGACCTTTTAAATAGTGAGCAGTGCTGATTGTTTGGCAAGAATATTTTAGCATCATTTTTTATCTCTTAGAGTTGGGCTTATACAAGCTCTTTATCAGTCTTCTTAGCTTACTCAGAGATTGTTCATCTTTAAATTTATTAATGTGCATCCTCTTTTTCATTGAATATTGCATTGCTTTAGTTGTTGTCAATGAGTTATGAATATAATCATTATTCCAATGTTATCAAGATGTGAATAAAATAGTACTCAACAAGCTATATGCTGCATATGTAGCTTCAATCTCCAGGCAAGTACCTTGTTGGCAGAAGTCACAAAAGATAACCCTGAGAACTGCCTGAAACAATCAGGTAGTCTTAATTTATTAGAGCCTCATTGCATTGACAATGCCTTGCTATAAGGCAATAGACTATTCATAAAGGATAATAAATAAACAAAGTGCCTTAAATGTTAAAAATCATAAGATGAACATTGAAACATTAAAAGATGAGTTACAAAGAGAATGAAGTGGCTGTGGTAATAATGAGACCCTAGAGAAATTCTGTGTCTGTTTCTCCATTCTCTAATTAAATAAATACTGGGTCTGACAGTCAGTATAGCTTGTTATGGCATTACAAATGACAAAGAGAGTATAAGACTAATGAATACCACTTGAACATTCTTGAAAGAACATGCTTTGTAGGCTGACTTCACTTCTGTGATTGACTTCTTTCTTTCTTCTACACATTGGCAGAATAAAACCTTTAGGGAATCACTAGTATGCAGATGAGACTTCTACTAATCTAGTAATGCAATAGCTAAGATCTGCTTCCAGTGACAAAATGTTATATAGTCCAAGTTTGCAAGCAATGGAATGCCTGGGCATTTCTATACCTATATGAGAATTTATATCTTAGTTGAAGCAAGTGTCTGTATTTTCTTTTCAATGCCTTGGTCTAGGCTATAATTCTGAAAACAATAACATGGTTAGCCATGTTTCAGGCCAATGAATAAAGCAACTCAATATTGTTATTTAGGATACCCTCTCTATGTAAGATGTTAAAGGCAGAGATAAACTTATCTCTTTTATTTTAGAGATTATTTAATGTCTCCTGACACTCAGCATTATAAACCTCAGCAATCATCAAAGCTTTTTATTGCACATCATATAAAATCTTGTAGAAAGACTATTTAGAAGTAATATGCTTTGATTTCTCTGAGATAGAAGCAAATATTATATATTTGTAACTGATTCTTTTATCAATGCTTGAAGCCTCAATTGCAAATAAATCAACACTAAGTATCAATTCACAATTAATCTCTGGAGTTTTTTGAGTATATATAGTTATACAAAATATACAGAAGAGATATCAGGGAAGACTCTCAAGTTTTTGTGAGTATTTAGAAACACTTGATGTATAGAACTCTGTCTAAAAGTCTTTGTATACAGCCAGAAAAGAAAGCCCTCAGTAGATACTCTTTAATACAATAGCATAGTATTATATGGAAGTTTTGAGCATATAGATTGTTGCAAGAACATTTCCTGCTGCACACTAATTGTAACTCTGCACAAAGTAGTAATAAGAGTGGGGTAGTTAAAACTTGGATTATTCATATACTATTTTTTTATTTTTATATTTATGCAAATAGCATGTGAATATTACTATTAGGAGACTAATTTTTGGACTATGTCCAACTCTATTCCAAGCTTAGTCTAATAATATGCCTACTCCTAGCAGATTTGACTAGTTACTTGGCTCCCCCTTTCTCCTTCCATCTCTTAGTAGTTAGCCTTAATAAGTCATATGCATAGACCTTACTCAGCATCAATTATTGTTAATTATACTCCATTATATACTCAAGCCCAATTAATAAACAGTATTAGTAATAACACAGCCACTGATATAGTATATATAGGCAGCCTATGGATAGAATATCCCCAGGCTGAATAATAGCAGTATTCTTTTGGCCTATTTACTAAATCAACTATAAGCTTCTCTAGCAATGTCTAACCCTCTGTTATCCTTGCCTGTCTCTTGCTTGACTCTTGCCCACCCTTACACTCACTCAACTCTCACTTGTCACCTCACATTATTGGCTTTGTAGATAACTTCTTTATTTCCAACTGCAAGAGCCTAATATCTAGTTTTTCTGAGATCACTTGAATTACACAGATACTCATACTTATGCCACATAGTACATTATATCAGAAGCTATATCCTGCCTAACTCTCACTGGGCCTAAGAATTTCCAAATATGGAAGATGAAGATAAGTGAAAAACTTAAGCAGGAAAAAGTATAGAATACAGTTACAGAATCACCACCATTCCCAAGTGCACTTAATACTTCAATGATAGGCATTAATAGCTAGTCTATCTGTGATGCAAAAGCCATTGGCATCATCATAGCCCACATATTCAACAGACTCTTGATTGAGGTAAGCAAGTTGCTACATACAAAAGACATGTTTGAAAAGCTAGTCAAAATATATGAGGAAATGAATGTCAGTATTAGTACATTCTGTACCTATACCTGCATGACCAGGCTAAAATGGGACAGATCCACAGCAATGCTCAATAACTACATTGCCACAATATTAACCACTAATGCAAAGCTCACTATAATGAAGAAATAAGTTAATCACAAATTCCTAGCCTTTATTTTACTCAATTTTCTCCCTAATAAAAATGTATGAAAATCCTTCCAAACTACAATTCTAAGCTTGCTAACTCCTAAAAAACACTGTCTTTGTCTAAGATTGCTGACCACTTGACATTTACCATAACTGCTCAAAAAGAGGAAGCCTTATCTTGAAATGCTGCCTTTAAAGCTAATGCTATTACAAAGCAGAAATCAAAGACAAAGGCTGACCTTTAGTATGACTTTCACAAGTTTACCACTTATAACATGTCAGATTGTTAAATGCTTAAAGATTAAAAGAACAGAAAGAAGAAAAGAAAAAAGAAAAAAAAAGTAAAGGCAAATTGAGTTAGTCATGACTCTGAATTGGAGCAAAGAGATTCAGATAACATGGAGAGTAATTTGGATAGTAGGACTGCAGGAGCTTTCAGTACAAAATCTGCTCATATTTCTAAAGCATTAATATCATGCATTTTAGCCTATGCGAGTAATTTAAAGAATCTCACTTACTTATATGCTATAGCAGATTCTGGTGCATCAGCTCATATAACACCACATTACAAATGGTTTAAATGTGGCACATTTAAGGAATAAAACCCACCTCAAAAGATTTGCTTCAAAGACAGCTCACACATTAAGGCTATAGGCATGGAAACTATAATACTTAAATACAAAATAAAGAATGCTATAAAAATCATAAAGCTCAAAAATACCCTATATATCCCATTCTTCCAGCTCACCCTTGTATCAATACATCAACTTGACAAAGCCAGGTACTACACTATATCTAAAAATAGAATGTGCAATGTCAAAACCTCAGAAGGACAAAAAGTAATGCTGACCAAATTTAAAAAAGAGAACCTGTATCATTTAAACATTTTTTCTCCAATGCATATACTTACCTCCATAAATATCAACACATTACATCAATGCCAATTGGCTTTACTTCTTTTGGCATTGAAACCACTTTGAATATATCATTATTAATAAGGTTTTGAAGCTCTGCTTGCAGTGCTGGCCTCCAGTTTTTGCTATCTGGACCTTCAAAAGCCTCTTTGACATTTCTTAGTAAGAGATGTTTAGATAGACTACTTTGTGATATTCCAGCAAAGTAAGTTTCCTCTTTGTCTTCTAAATTGGTTATGTCTGTAAGATTGCTCAGTTCTGGATTGTCAGCTCATATTTGAATGTCTAAGAATGTATAGTAAATATTCTCTGTTTCTGCTTTCTCAAGAGTTTAATAGGTCTTTATTCACTTCTCAGCTCAGTTGTCTTCCTTTTGCTGCTTTTCAAGCTCTATGGCTCATTGGTAGTTGGCATCTCAGAGTACAGGCTTTTGAGTGCATGCTGGCTATTTGTTGCCTTTTGCATCTCCCACTGACCTTAAGAGAGGTTGGCCTTTTTAGTGGGCTGTTTATGCTTCTGAGGAACTTTTGACATGCTCCCTAATGGTGCAGATAAAGGTGAGCATGGAGGCTAGCATGATGACAAATCTGGTGTATAGTATTTGCTTTCAGATTTAGGCATCTCTGGTTACTATTCTTCTACTGCCTCTGCATTGACATTACATGTTGACTCATCATCAGAATTGGAGTTCTCACTGGGTTATTTTATTAAGGCTCTGTTAGGTATTGATTGCAACATGTTTGGCTTCCACTCATGTTTGAGACATGGTACACTTTTTTCTTCATACTCAATGAACTTAGAAATCAGGTGAAGATCTTCATTAAAGCAAACATGTTGGCTGCTGAACTCTTTTCCTATTTTTACATCCAAAAACAAAAGTTTATAAGCTTCCTTGCCAAAGGTATAATCAATAAGTACACCTTTTCTCATTTTACTCACAAATTTTCCTTCATGTTTGTTTTTAGAAATAAGCATATAAGCTGTAGATCCAAAAAGGCAGAAACAAGAAATGTCAGCTTTGTAGTTAAAGATTATTGAATAAGGTACTTTTTCCTTTAAGCCAGAGGCAAGTGTTCTTCTAATAATGGTGGCAGCTGTAGCCATTGCATCTGACCAGAAAGACTTGGGCAGGCCTAATTCTATAAGTATGGCTGTTGCTATATTTACAAAGATCTGATTCATGCATTCTGCTAATTTATTTTGCTCAGGGATATTGAGTGCAGTTATAAGGTGAACAGTTTCTGCCTTGTTGAATTCTTCTTGAAATTGCTTTCCAATGTATTCTCCTCCATTATCCGATTGAAAGAAACTGATGAAGTTTTTAGACAGGTATAACTTTTCAATCTCAGTTCTTAAATAATTTTTAATGTTATTTTTGAATTCTTAGAATCATAACAGTGCCTCACTCTTCTTTTGCATAATGTAGATCCAAGGAAATCATGTGTATCTATTAATAAATGATATCCAATACCTATTTCCATGCCAATCTGCTGGATTTACTAATTCTTCAACATCAGAGTGTATAATTTAGAATGAGTGGGCCACCTTTTGTCTTTTGTGCTTCAAAGTGAGTTTTTTTGACTTAGCCAGCACACAAGGCTCACAGATTTTTGGCTTGCCAGTCATCTTGTCAATTTCTTCAATGTAGACATCATTTGCTATTTAAACTAGATGACTCAGAAATATATATATAAACCTCCAAACTAGTGTTTTATATAAAATACAATACAAACAGAGATGTTAAAAGGCACAAAGTGTGAATTGTTGCTCATGGTTTCACTCAAATTAAAGGAGTTAACTACAAGGAAGTTTGGGCACCAGTTGCAAACTTATATAATTCTTGCTTTGGCAGCTAAGTATAACTTGGAGCTTGACCAAATGGACATTGTTACCACATACTTAAATGGAGAATTGCAGGAAAAACTCTATATGACACTATTAAACAGCATGAAAATACCTAGTGGCTACTACTGGCATTTAAAATATTTACTGTATGGATTTAAGCAAGCAGGCAGAACTTGGAACATTATGCTAAACAAAAAATTGTGAAACCTTGGATTCATATGTTTAAATGCTGAAACTTGCCTGTATGCATATCAAAAGGGTAACAAAGTTTATTTTCTAGTGATTTACATAGATGACTTTATATTAGCTGCAAACTTTTGTCCTTTCTTAAATGAAATTAAACAACAACTTGTAAACACCTTCAAAATGCAAGACCTTGGAGCTGCAACATACATTCTGAGAATTCAAATCAAGCAGAATAAAAAAGGATGAATCATCAGCTTGAATCAGCAATAATATATTAAAACTGTAGTCAAATAGTGTAGCATGTCAAATCCCAAGCCAACTTGGACTCCAATAACTTTAAGCACAAAGCTCATGATTGACAACTCTAAAAATAACACCATAGTCACTGAAATGTAGATTGAAGAGAAGCAAGTAATGTACTTCAGCATAATTAGATATTTTATATATGCCATATTGAAGACCAAATTAGATATTGCCTATACTATTAGTATACTTAAACATTTTAGTGCAAGTCTAAAGCATCACCACTGAACTGCTGCAAAACAAGTACTGCAATATTTTAACACCACTAGTGAAATGGAATTATACTTTGATGGAAATGATGTAGAACTGGATATGTTATTTTATAGATACTCTGATGCAGACTGGTCTGAAAATATTAACACATCTTAATTAACCTTTGAATATGTCTTTATCTCTATTTGAGGCACTATAGGCTGGGTAAGCAAGCACTAAACAATGATGGCACTCTCTTTAATTAAATCTGAGTATATAAAACTATGTTATACAGGACAACATTTGGTATGGCTTCAAATATTTTTTGAGAATATCAGCTACATGCAAAAGGAATTCTCCAGTTTGCTATGCAACAACCAGGCTACTATAGTTCTTACCAAAGAGGCTCAGTATCAATCCCAAATAAAGCACATTCAAAGAAAATACCACTACTTTAGAGACAACTTAGTTGTAAAAGATGAAGCTACTATATACTATATCTCTACTAAAGATATGATGGCTGATATTTTTACAAAGGCTTTCTCTTATAACAAACATTTGAAATTCACAAAAGCCATAGAGCTTTAAGCAAGATAACATGAAGAAAACCTTGAGAAAAAATCACAAAATTTTTTTGTATTCTTCCACAACCTTAATAGGGATGATGGATATAAGGCCTTTCTACACCTAGCATTCTCAGAGCTCCATGGCATCTCTAGGATCTCAATGTCAAAGGGGAGGTGATGTCACAACCTCCACTATACTCTTCTGAGTATGACCACACCAATTTCTACCTCCCTCTTTTTCAATGTCTAACCACAACTAATCTGATCATCAGACTTTTCTGAATCATCTGTCCTTGACAACCAACCATGCTTAGCTTTCCCAACAAGGCTAGATTACTCTTGATACTAGACAGATACCACTTTATAGAATCACTCCACAACTCCTGACTTCTGTGTAATTATTTCACCACCCAATTATGCCAAGGTCTAATTTATTCTAGCTTACAATTATTTCTAAAGTCTAGAACATCCTGCAGGTATTTAAGTAGTAGCTCCATAGTCAATATAATAGTCTTGATATTAGCTTTGCCTATACATCTTTAGGTTTCTTTTTATTCTCCATCTCCTTTATTTTATCCCTCACTCTAATTCTATTTTAAACATCTCCACATTAGTTTTATTTCTTCTTTCAAGTCTTTTTCATCTCCACCTCATCTTATTTATTATCTTTATCTTTAGCTCTCTTCCTATTCTCTCCTCTCTTTTAGTTCTTCTTTTTCCTTAACTCAACTCAGCTTCAATTTTCAATCTTCCAGCCCTTTTCCTATTATTATTCTACTATCTTATTTCTATCTCATTTCTCTCCTTGGCTACTCTCTTTTCCTTCTCTGCTTTAGTTTTCCCTCTGATATAATTTCTCTTACTCCCTTATTAGCTTCTTACTCCTATCTTAGTCCCTTTTCCTAATCTTGTCTTTTTATTCTACTCATCTCTGTCTATTTATATTTATTTTCTTCTTGTAATCTTTATCTATACAATTATATTACTCCCTCAATCCTGATGTCAACTTTGGACCTTTATATATGTCTTCCTTTTTAGTGAGAGACAACTAGTAGGTTCCTACTCAACAGAGTAAGCCCCTGAATTAGTGGGACTTGACAGACTTACCTTAAAGAAAGCATCACATCTTGTCAATAATAAAATGGGCATATCTCAGCAGAAATACATGTAAACCTCTATATATTGGGTATTGTTTTGATTGCCTGATCAATCCACACACAATGGAAGTTGTTTAAAAGCATTTTGTAATGAACTGATAGAGGGATCAGTAATTTGATGAGAAAAGCTAAATTGAGTTGTTAAAGAAAATTGAGCAGGCATTAGTAAAATGCTTATATCTCAATAGGAAGACTATCAAACTCTATAGTGTCTGGTATAGTTAGAAAGGTTTAATCAACCTGCAACTGACAAGAAAGGTTTAGAGGCATTTGGGGAAAAACTGAGGGAGATGTTAACAATGTATGGAATTGCAGCACTAAAAACATTTGAGGACCCTCTTTTGGCCAGGAAAATTTATACTAAGTCTCTTGAGACTGAAAAATAGAGGCCCAATGGCCAGAATATGGCCCAGAGTGACCAGAAAATGTTATGCATCACAGAAAGGAGAAATAATATAAATAGAGGGGGATTCTGTAATATTCAGTAGGTTGCTAATTGCCTATGCTCAGAATCTCCACAGAGTGGATATCTTAGGCCCAAGGCAATAGTATACTTTAGGTTAGTAGTTTGATATGCTTTTTGGACCTTCTTTTGGTATGACTAAGATTGCATTAACTGAAAAACCAATAAACTCTATTATCCACCTATATATTTCATAAAAGTACTTTATGAAGTGTAATTTAGCCTCAGAGCTTAGTGAAAGCTGGTTTATTTGTGATTGCCTCCATTCAGACTAATTCAAATAACCTAATTTCACATCACTAGTATGGCCAAGAAAGGTGAACTTTGAATGACTACATTGACTCCTTCTATGCCTTAGTTAAGTAGGCAAGGTACCTTTCACATTAAACTTCACTCTACTTTTATAAAGCATATTGACAATCTAGCAGAAGGATGCCCAGATAATGAGCAGGTTAAAATTTAGTACAGAGTGGCTTAAGATCAATAGCAGCTTATGAAGTTAAAGCAAGAGTTATTATATCCTCACATCTCTTCATTTACTCACTATTTCACTTTGGCACTAGCTATATACTCCACTCTCTCTGCTCCTGCTCCTTTACACACATTCATAGCAGGAGCTTCTCCCACCTTTTAGTTATGATTACCTCTAAGAGGTCTCATAAATGTTGATGCCTCTTATCAATGCTTTGCTATACCTCTACTTTGCCACCAATGTGGGAAGCCAGGCCATTTTGCATACTGGAGGCCCAGGTCTCCACACAGGAGGTGGCAGAGGTGGTTAGTGAGGATTTGGTGGTGTCAAGTCAGTTCAAGGAAGGCTAGGTGCTGGGTTGAGTGCTGGGTTGTGCAGGAGATATTTAATCCAGGAGAGTTGCACTTATATTGGAGGCCATGGGGGAGGTTTTGTAAGTCAAAGTGGGGTGGTGGGTCACAACAGAAGCTGAGTTTCAGAGGGACCAGGGCAGATATGGGAAGCAGTGCTGGGGTGGTTGTGAGCACAAAGTGTTGTTTGTTGTTACCATGTGCAAGCTTGTCAATGTAGCACAGCATGTCATCTGTGCTAGAAGTGTCTACTCAGGGTCTATTGGGGTTTTCCAAGAGCAGGAGTCAGGCATTGTCCATTCATGGGAGCAGTTCTAGGAGCCTTTGGAGCTGTCTCCAGGTCTTGAAGGTGCTAGGGATGGAGTTAGCTCTATAGCAAGTCAACAAGTCTACTGTGCAGGCAGCAGGCTAATTAAATAGCCCTCCCATTGAGTTGAGGGACCACAGTATTGCCAAGGCATTTTGTTGCTCTTTCTATTGTTGTTGCTTTGGAGTGGAGACCATGGGGCTGCCAGGGCCGGTTCTGGGAGTTCCTGTTGAATGTGAATTGAGCAACCCAGATCTGCAGAGTTATTGAGGAGTCAAGGGGAGGGGGACATGTGGACTTCATTGAGCAGTTGTTGCAACTCTTTACAGAGGATCATATTGCATTTATACTTTATCATAGTCTGCTTCAAGAGTTCTCCTCATGTGAAGCAATCCTCAAATTTGACCAAGCAATGGGCCCAGTCCTCTGGAATGCCTGCAAAGTTGTTGTGTCTGAATTCTATGAGTAGTGCCCTTACTTGCTGTGCAAAGTTCTCTAGCAAAATTCTGAATAAGCATAGTACTTCATCCCATTGCCATTCATACTCCTTAAGGCATCATCATCCCACTGGGAATCCTAGTGGGTGGAATGGCAATTGGGTAGTGTTGAGGAGAATAGTTGTAGTTGGGAGGTTCCTGGAGTTGGGGGCTGGGATGCTAGTAACTATAATAGGGGGTGGGTGCAAAGAAGCCCTTGCTGGGGAATACCAGGCAAGGTTTGCTAGGAACTGGTGGAGTCTCTAGCAGGCCCCTGGGGATGCTTTGGTATGAGGGGACCTCTACAGATCATGCCATGGCTAGGTTGGGTGGAGAGGCCTGGCTGGCTAAGGGCCCCAGATCATAGAAGGATGGGTCAGGAGCCTAGTGGCAGTGGAGATATTGGGGTTTGTATAGAAGGGGTGGGTAAGCAGAGTAGTAGTCAGGAATTGGATGCCCATAAGGATTGGTCTGGTAGCTCATGGAGTAGTAGGTATGAGTATATGTAGCCATCAAGAATGGTGTAAGGAGGAAGTCTTGATATTATGTCAGGTTCCACTGAGTCAGGGGCTTTTTGGGAAAGCAATGCCCTTATGAGGTGGACTTGATCTATGGATACTCAGGTATCTGGAGCTCTGGAGCTAGGACTTTAGAATTCAAGATGTGGATAAAGGGTAATTCTGAGGAAAAGAACTTGACCCAGGGCTTTGAGTGTTTTAGAGGCTGAGGGTTGGGGAGCAATCAAATCAGAACCAGGGGCTCTAAGATGAGACCAGATTAACAAATTATAAGTTGCAAAGTGCATACCAAACTTAGAGCATGTGATTATTCAGGTGTGTGCCAGTTAAAGTGTGCCAGTTAGTGCATACCAATCAAGTAGGAAGGCATGCAACAATTCAAGTTAATATCAAGACTAGCAAATACAATAGGGAACTACACTATAAGTACTACAGGGCCAGGTTTTGGGGTTCTAGAATGTCTGGAATGGGCTCTGAGAGGTATTGAGTAGTGGGCAGGGACTGTATACTTGGATCACGCATGTGGGGCATGTGATCAATTAGCATAGAGGGAGCTGTGATGCATAATGTGTGATGGCTGGAAGTGGGTCACATGATCCAATCATTGACAGTGGTTGATCCTAAGCTAAGGTCTGTAATGCAGGATTTCTAGGGAAACTGGCTGATGACAGTCTTTGATGCGTGTAATAGCAGTGTTGGCAGCTGTGGGGATGGGGCACATTGTGGGATTGACAAGAGAGGGCCCCAGATGGGGCTCCAGGGATGTCCTAGGGGGGTTCTGGAGGGGAGGGGTCATGACAACATTGCTTCTCTGTCTGCCATAGCTTTAGCCATTTCAACTTCTTTAGTGCTTTGCACAAGTGCACATAGTGCATCTTAATCTGGCAATTATCAATGATTTGTTCTTTTTCAGGAGCCTCACTTATTGCCACTAAGTGTTTCAAATCACTATTTTAACTATAGTAGTTGTTGTTATATATATTTATTATAATGTATTCCTCTCCATCAATTAGAATGCTTATGGTGTCATTCTCTTCTTCTGCTCTACTTATAGCATTACCAAAGCTTTTATGATCCAATCAAGAACCATGTTTAATTTTTTTATATTGTAAATTGGTATTGTAGATCAAAAAAGCCTCTCCTATTTTTTCAATTGACAGACAGTATATCACAAGCAGGAATCTCCAAAAAAGAATGCAGAGAAGGTTTAATCAGCATAGTAATCTTAGTTGTAGTAGCTGCTAAATTAGCAATTGGTACTAGAAGCATCATGTATCAGGCTTTTAGAGGTTTTTTACTTCATGTTTCCTTCCAATTTCCATGCCTTTTCATCCTAATCTATCTGCTATCTGCTGTCTTTATCAAACTCCTCACTGGCTGAACCATGGAAAAAAACTTCCAAATTAGTCTTGGAGCTCTTTGCCAGATTCCTGAAAAATGAATCACTTTTTGATAAAGCCCTAATCAAAAGTGATCTAATTTACATGGCTCTATAATTTACCATGTGACTTGTAATGTGATTATAACTATAACCCATCACATATGACAGTCTCATGTCTCAAATTCAGAATATTTTCTACCAATTAGCAAAGTAGCTCTTTAAACTTGTTCTCTTTAGATATTTTTCTGCTAAGTTAGCACTCTTTTCATTCATAATTATTATTGTTGGATTAGTAATGCTTGTTAACTTATACTCTTTCAGAGCCTGTTTTGGGTAGCAAATTTTTACTCTATTAAATACTTAATTCTATAGCATTTGTAATTTCTTTTCTAGTGTTTCTACTCTTTCTTCTCTGGATAGCTTTATCCTCTCCATTGCCATTTTCTGTTGCATTATCTTCTGCAGTGCTTACAAAGCCTCTAGATTAATATTGAAAAAGAGCATCCCTATTGTTTGTTATTCAGAATTTTGTTAATGGCACTTATTTATTTTTGCTTAATAAATATGTAGGTCTCAGTAGTTCAGAATATCAGTGCCAGTATTGAATATAATCCATTAATAGAATACTTACCCATTTACATATAATATTGTATTAAAAGTTCCTAAAATCAATATCTATATCAATGAAATAAGGGGTGAAGTACTATACGTAAATATCTACTCTGCATTTATGGTGCTATTTCTTAAAATAACAACCATATGTATATGTCAGCAATATAGGCAGTATTTGAATATCCTTGTATTATATGATCTGCATTTCAATAGAGTGACTATGCTGAAGACTCAGGAATAGTATTAAAGAAGCATGCATTTTAAGGGATCTTGGCTTTAAACTTGATGCTAAACTCTAGAATCAAGATGAGCCTATAGAAAAAAAGGATTGTATCATGTTTTCTGCTTAAGAAAATTATCCAAAAGTATAGAGCTCAGATCATAGTATTAAGCATCTGGAATTTATAAATTGACTAATGATTGGGGGTTCATTTGCAGATTTGTTAAGAAATTGGTGATTGCACAAAGCTCAATTGGAGTCAGTTGTAACCCTCTGGTAGTATGCATTGCAAAGCATAAAAAGATAAGAAGTGATTTTATAGATACAGCTAGACTATAATCTCAAAAGATATGCAAAACCTAGAAAGAGAGAGAAACTGCAAATCAAGAACTATGCCAGGATAAACTAATAATAGTTGAAACATCAATTAGAGACTTTTTAGATGTGTGCCCAATGTTTTAGACTTATTGGCATAGTATACTATACTTTACCAGGCTCATAGTAATTATAAGGAGAATGCTTGACATTTGTGGAACTCATGCTTTCTCTGTGAGTTTATTTTGTGTTGTTTAGGCTATGGGGCCCATAACTTATTAAGATTGATGTGTATTGCAAATGTATAAGTTGATTAGACAAATAGAGCAACTAGGTAATTGATATAAGTAGTGTAGTGTCATAGCAAAATAAAGATACACACCTCAGTATTGTGCACATCAATGTGGTATAAACTGAGGTGTGGCAAATCAAGAAAAAAACAAGTAGAGGCTGGCTGTAGCAAGGAATTGAGGATTTTAATATAAGATGAAGAAGAGGCTTGAATTGGACTTTTTATTGATGGACATGACTTAGAAATTCTTGTATACTCTTGATTACTAAATTCAATAGACATTAGCTATATCAAGGATTTGAGGATGTTAGCATGAGATGAGAAACTTGATGAAGATGTTAATGAATGGATGAATTCACTGGCCCCTGAGTTTGTGTCAGGAGCTACAGATATAAGCTAATTACATACTGTTAGAATTTGAATTATGATCATCTCCAAAGCTCATTATATCCTAATTTAACTGTTTCTTAGCAACTTTCATCATTGCTTTTTGCCTTAGTATGAGTTTATCAAATTGGCCCACTAAAGCAACATTGAGAGCATTGCATCTCTTAGCCAATTCCTAATGAGCACTATTTAAAAATTCCTTTTATACTATATTATGCTACTCTGCTTGCTTTCTATACAGCTCTTGCTTGATTTCAAAAGCATGTGCATAATTTTACTGTCCTACATTGAGCATAGCCTCTTATATGGCATCAGCCCTTTGAAACCTCTTCTTTTAAAGTGCTTCAGTTTTCTTGTGCAGCTTTTGTCATTTTCAATGATTTTTCTGTGAGTGTTTATAAAAGTTCTTCACATACAATTGAACTCATGCCATTGTGCATAATTTCTCATTCACCAGGTTGTTTTCTTTTCTTGAAACTTAAGCTGGGAACTGTTTCTTAGAAATCATATATTCTTTTTTGTGCTCATCTTCTGAGATAACAGAGGATGCAGAATCATTGTAGATAGTTGTAGCTGTTATTTGTTGCCTATTAACCATTAGTATAAGTACCTGTGAAGTTTGTTACTGCATAGTAGCTCATTTAATGGTTTAGGTTGTGCTCTTATAAGGTGAGTTAAAGGTGAGTCACAATATAGCAAAATGGAGTGATTTAATTTTATACATAGTTCTATTTAAGGCATACTCTTGGCTATTTATGTCACTGCTCAGTTGCTTATTGTTCAAACATTAAATTGGACTCTGATTGATGCACTATATAAGCTAGCTGAATAGCACACAGCCTTAAATGATTAAGTTAGTCTGATGCATCTCTTGTTGCTATGAGTCTCTCTCATGTCTTAGATTGGTTATATATATTTACTATTATTACTGTCAGATAGTTAGCTTGTAACATGTCTAATACCTGGATGTCTAGATCTTCTGTGATGTCTAATTGTAGTGTTATTGTGAAGTCATTTTGTCATTGGGTATATTTGCTATTGGTGGAATTGAAGTCCATGTTGCCAGTGTTGCTGAACTACATTATTTGCTGCCAATCTCTTCTCACCATGGCTCCATGACCAATATGATATCAAATTTATCTAGAAACATGTTTAGCATTTTGTAGCACACTATGTTGCTATGGTTAGCATTTAGTTGTGCAATTTAAATAGGTTTTATTCTCATGCAGATATGACATAACCCTGTATCATCTGCTCTACATCTTCCTGTCCTTCCATTTCATCATTTGCCCATGATTCTGGTCCCTTATCTTGCTTATTGAGCAGACTTTCCAATGTCATGAATCTGTTTGATATCTAGCTTGGTCTTTTTTGTGTGTTTGTATGTTACCATTGTCATCATTTAGTTAGTTGATTCTCATTGTATTTTATGGCATTTGTGTCACGACCCCTTCCGGAATCCCCCGGAACAACCCCGGGACCTCACCTGGGACCCTCTCCACAACACGCCCCGCCCCCGCAACTACTGACGCCGCCACGAACTCACATCACAACCAACATCAGCCAACCCCCCAGAACCCTGCTTCACGGACCCCGGGATCGACCGCCATCAACCGCCGGATCACGCTACCCGCTCCTGGCCATCACGCATCACGATCCCCCCGCGCCAATCGATCGCGCATCCCTCACGCGCGATCCCAGTATACAGTCCCGGCCCACTACTCAATGCCTTCCGGAAACCATCCCAGACACCCCGGAACTCCGAGACCGACCCCGTAGTACTTATAGCGTAGTTCACCACTGTATTCGTTAGTCTTGATATTA